>UXGD01005524.1:0-14268 GCA_900474315.1 Torymus auratus
GTTGAGTGTGCAGGAGGTATACAAAAAAGTTGATTGGAAAAGTTCCGGATATTTAAATGATTAAAAGAGCGTGCATTGTGAGCTCTCTTTCTCGATTGGAATAAAAATTGATATAAAGTTGCCGGGAGGCAGAATCGCCTTTTTTTCTCTGTCTTTATAGTGACGCACAACTCGGAGATCGCTTATAAGCGTTATGAATTTTCATTGTGTTCCGCGTGGGGCAAAATTCGAAGGTTGTCGGTACAAAATTAAATCGAACAAATCCCAGAGAGAATTTTAATTTGTTTTAAAATATAAAGGCAAAAAGCGCTTTTGATATGCAAACTTTGCAGTTCGTTTAATTATATACGCTTTCGTATTTACTATAATACTTCAGCTAAATAATATAATGAGAAATCAACACTTTTGAAATAACATTACTACGTTAAAAATTAATTTAAACAAAGATGCTGTATCTGGAATACACACGTTTTTTTTCACAGATAATAAAAGCAGCGCGGAAAATATCAAACGCCATTCGCCCGAGGTCTGCGCAACAAAAAAGAACACGTATACACACCGCGGAATACTATGAATACAAGATTTTACGAACAACAATATAATTTTGTAGCGCGCGCGCGTGCCGATCTTTCGCTTTACATTTTTTCCGATAATACCTTGTTAATAAAACTCGCCGCGTGGGGAAAAAGAGGGAGAGCTAAAAATATACATTAACATACTGAAAAGCGAACTTTGGCGCAAACTTTCCGAACAAATTCTTTCTCCGCGCACCGCGCGTGAGAGCGCATTGTATGTATATAGGTACCCGCGCCTCGTTAAAAAATAAAAAAAAAGAAAAACTATATTCGCCCATTATTAGCCCGAAATAAAGTTTCGCGCGCGCGGGAACGCGTATAATCGATTCATCGTTCGCGGCCTTAAATAACTTTCCGGTGGCTCTCCTAAAAAAGGCGGCGATTTTACGACTCCCTCGTAAACTCCCAGCGCGTGGAAAAACCGCACGAAAATTCGGATACCAAAGTTTCGCCTCGGGGAGGCGAAAAATATAGGAGGGTTTTCGGACGCGCCTTTTCTAGGTCTCGACCAAGGTTGATCGCAGGAAGAGAGAGAGAAGCAGGAAGTTTCGACTTAATTTACGAGCGCTTTGACACTCGCGCGTGGCGAATGTTTATATGTTCCGCGCGCGGGCGATGTTATTGCGCGCGTGTTGCCCTATAAGAGCTGCAGAGGAGAGAGAGAGGAATATAAGGAATTCCTATTTCCTCTTTGGGAAGTTGAATTATTAGCCGGTGGGAATTATATATGTTTGGGATTAATTTATTTCGCGCAGGGTCTGGGGAAGTTTACGAGCCGTTTGCGGCAGTGGGATAATTAACTGTCGGCGTAGTAATGTGCTGATGGGGGTTTTGCGTAATTTTTGCGCAAATAAGACGGAAAAGTGATGATTTAATTATCTTTTTGATTGATTCAGTCGATCGTTTTGTAATTTTGCGAAATGGAAAGTAAAACTAAACCTTTGAAGTGACTTTGATAATATAATACATACTGGTATAATTCACTTCGGATAATGGGTCGTATAAAAATTGCGTAAAAGTGTGTAACAAATAAATGGAGGTATATGTATAATTTTACGCGAGTACGTATTATGAAGTCGCACGTAATTACGGGTACATTATCTGTTAATAAATATTAAACAGTTAGCGCTCATTTGAAATTCAAATCAATGTTTCGATGATGTAAAGTAATACTTGCATATTGCGCATTTAATTGAAATTTACAAATGTAATACAAATAGGCGCGTAAATGTAAAGGAAAAAGTAATCATCGTATTAAATCCTCTTATATAATGGTGTTTGCACATAACGTGAAATCAATGTTTAAAAACACAGAGTTCAATCAAGTTTGAAATTCAATAACAAACTGCCATGATTTAATAATAGCGGCGATACATCCCGCTAAAAGCGCTCGAAATCGATAAGTCATCGCAGGGAACTCCATCTATCGCGGCTGAGAGCAAAATAGAAGCCGCGAATCAAATGGTTCTGTGCACTTACCGATATCACCATTGCTAAGTGGCTTGTCAATTTCTTGTAAAATATTGTCGTCAGTCGTCACATCTTTTATGGAGCCTTCCGGGTTGTCTGCAACAGAAATGAAATCACCGTGATAACATTGAAACGCATTTACAAACTGATTGAAGTATTTTTAGATTGTTTATCTTTAATTTAAAGGGTGGAAAAATGTGAATAAATAACGCAATATTCTTTACAGAAACGTTATATTACGAAATTTTACAAGAAATGAGTATGAAAACTTATGTGTAACAATAATAAAATATTATAAATATTAGCATAGGAAAATACACATTTTAAATTACAATATTCAAGTGGAGATAACGTAGTTATATTTAAAAATATACAGACTACGCTTTATACAGACTATATAAGAATTAATAACGTAGATAGAGAGTCTTATAAACAATTTACAAATTTACAATAGAATTGATAGATACAATATTTTTATTATTATTGATATAGTCTGTATGAAGTTATTTTATGCATTCTTCACAATATTCATAAAATTGTACTATATCTCCTAATTATAGTCAATCATTACGATTCTTAAATTATAATTATGACAATTTGTGTTATATGTAAAATTTACAATAACATAAGTAACTTTAACAAGAAAGTACAGAATTTCGAGAATCATCCTTGAATTCCTTGCAGGTTTTCTCTAAATTTTTTCTGCTTTTTTTATCTAACATGTCAGCTATTAATGATTTGATTTCTTGAGGAAGGCCTTGTAAACTTGGACTAGCAACCCCAAGTTCCATCATCATCTCTCCATGTAAAGGTGCCAAAACATTATTTTTGAATCTGAAAAGAAAGAGTAACTCACTTAGCGTACAACAATACAAATAATTATAATCTATAAATGTAATTTAATTTTGACTGTTATCAATTATAAAGCTTATAAAATAAAATCTACCAAATGTATATTTAATGAGTAACAAGATTATGTGAAATACCTTAGTGCTAATTCTTTTAGATGCCAAAACTTTCCAAGTTCTTTTTGATGCATATTAACATGTTTTGGAACATTCACTGATATTGATCGAGTTTTGCAATATGAAGTTCCTTTAGGTAACAAATTCAAAACCAACCAATCACCAACAGGAATTCCAATGAGTTTGCATCCGATATCTTTTATGTTGTACAATAAAAAATCTATTTCATAGATATTTTTTTCCAGAGGTTTCCAATCATTTGGAATGCATGTCACGTCCTTGCTCCATATACTAAAATAAGTATACGAAAACAAATTATTCAAGTATTCATATGTTTACATAAATTAAATGTATACTATCAGTCTGCATTATGATCAAAACAAGAAAGTCAATAAATAACAAGTGTAATAATTATGCTTACTTATTCTCTGCATCATAGAGACTAGCCACTCGATATCCTTTCTCTGACATCAGCGTAATGAGGAATGCCATCATATAGTCAAACTTATCTGCATTTTCGTCCAGTTTCTCAATAGTGTGTAGTAAATTTGGTGCCAGAGTTATGAGATTGCTATCTTCAGCAAACATTGGAGTTGACATTTTTGCAGCTTTTCAGATAAACATAACCTAAAGTATTTCCTAATTTCACCTTCTCCTCAATGACTTTGAATCCTCGTTTTTTATCTGCACAATATCACAAAATTTCTACGGCCATCGATCCAGAACTATTTTACAGCAAACTCACGCTATTTTTCGTGCAGCATTGGTAAACAAACAACGTTCGACACTCTGACAGAGCGCAATAAGCGCAACAGATATAGTATACGTGCACGAGCGTTGTTCCAACGCGATACGCATACGCGAGATTGAAAACAACATTGTAATAGCGTAACTGGCGTCATCTGTTGCCTCGTTGCAGAACTACGCAACGCGAAAATCACGAGGGAAATGTCAAATTTGACAGATCGATATTTATTTGTAAACAATTGTTTAAACAATTCTATATGAGGAGTTAGTTGGATTATTATTGCAAAAATATTATGCTCAATCAAGACTAAATTCCGATCACCATTAAGAGGATATGAACTATAAAAAAAACGACTTTTAAGCGAAATTATTTATTTATTTTTTAAACATAATAATTTAGTCATTAATTACAAAAAATGATCCAAATTTCACGTTCTAATGTAAGGATACTTTTAACAAAATATATTTCACAGGTAAATTTGCATTTATAATAAATTTTTACTTAATAATGTATTTTTTTAAATGATTCATAAAATTCATAAACCTTATCATGAATATGATTGATAATGAAAAAAAAAACATTTCTAAGTATCTAATCCGACATTCTCATATTAATTGAACACTGCGTACATATATTAACAACGCAAAACTCTAATAAGAAAAATAACAGTATTTTACTAGTTTTCAATTAACACCTTGTTACAATATTAATTGGACTCAAACCCGTTAGTAGTACCTAGCCATCGAACAATAACTCCATTACATCACACATTCCCAAAACAATCGAACCATCAAACCCGTCCGGAAAATCAGCCAAAACCGTTCTTCCCACGCACACGGCCCAACCCACATAAAAACGTCCGGCAAAACCTGCGCTTTCAATCACGTGTGATTTCCTCTCCCGCAATATATACATGGAACGCAAAGCGCGCGCGCATGCACGCACAAACACGCGAGCGTAATATCTTATCGTCGGCGATCGGCCTGCAGATATAAATCAGACGCCGAGAGGCAGATCGTAGGCGTGCCTGCATATATATACGTACGTACACGTGAACTAGCTCAACTTCTCGCCTACCCCTCTGAATCCCTTTTTTTACGATGCACAGACACAGGCACGCACTACGTTCTATATAACGCAGAGAAAGTCTCGCGCTCGCGGATAAATATGCAAATTTTGCACTATAGTAGTGAGTACAGTTACACGAACGCACACTTGCGTTATAATAAGTAATAAGGGATATATTGTTTTATGTAACGAACGCGATGTATACAATGAAGCCGGAGGAGAGGTTCGCGTAAGGTAAAGCGATGCGATAGCTTATCGATGCTCGCGGCATGTGCTCGGAGGAAGGGGAGGGGATAATCTAGTTTTTACGCGAGCGCGGCGCACGCGTGCGAAAGTTTATTGTGCGCTCTCGTTAGGTGTTTGCACTCTGTCTATAATATAGCGGGGATAACGTTTGTATCGCGGATAAGTCGAGGTGTGCGCGAAAATGGAATAGTTTTGGTACTATACGTGATAACGTGATTAATACATTGTTTACTGTTAATGGGTTCCTGTAATCGTCTGATTGACAAATTTATTTTTAAATTTTTATAGACTTGATATACTTGAATAAAGTTGAACGTTTTTAGTGTATGCAATTTCAAACATTTCGTATTCAATTGTTTGCTTTTATATATAGAAGTATTTACTTATTTTTGTCAACATGTCAAATTGCGTATATATTGCTAAAGAGATACACTTATAAGATTTAAAATAAATATAAATATTATATTAATATAATAAAAAAAAACAAAAAATAAAACTATAAAAAATGACAAAAAAAAACAACAAATAGAAAATCAGCATTTTCATCAAAATAACACTTCGCACCTTGAAACAGGTGAATTCCGAAACCGTTATAATCAGAGTGTGGAAACAACTGAGTATCCTGTTATAATAACTCACGTATATCAACAAGTTCATTGATATCAACAGAATGAGTGAATCACTAAAAAAAATAGGCACAATCAACTTTTCCCGGTTGAACGAACGAAATTCGGCTATCAGATTTTTTTCACATTTCACGAAGAGGCCGAAAACGACGAGCGAGCCATAAGTAATTCACTATATATAGGTAGGTACTACCTACTGGTCTGTCCATCGCGAGAATCCTGCTCTCTCGCTCTTTCGCGAAATAGCAGCCGATACTAGTAGTAGCGGCGGTGTACGCACGCCCGAGAGCGACCTGTATAACGAATCATGTCTCTCTCTTGCTCTTTCTCTCTGACTCATGCCGAATTCCTGCTTCGGCGAAAAAAAACCGGCGTTCCTTAACCTTCCTCTATACGCACGTATACATATATATCCGCGCTCACCTCTCCCTCTCTTCCTTTCTCTCTCTGTCCCTTCGCGAAACGTCCACAATCGCAAAGGAAAATTGCGTGCACGCACGATTGTAAACAATAGCCTCGGCAGCGGGTACCGCGCGATGGCTTTGTATAAAAATCGGCTGCACTCGCCGAAGGTCACGCTTTCGCACATCCTGCCCGCGTTCGCGTTATCATCACACGCACGTATACACAGACACATTCATACACACTTTGGGGGCCGCGGTCTGAGCACAAAAAAAAGTATAACGTCGAGGTAATAGGCCTGTGGCCGCGGTAGGTAAGCAACCACTTGTTGCGGCGACGGCAGCGGCAACTCCGCGTGGCACACACTACCTGCTGCATCGACGGGCTGCTGTAGGCCAAGTATGAGCTCCGGCTCGGCGTCCTCCTCGTCCTCGGGCTTCTGGCTCTCCTCCTCGAGGTTCTTCGACTCCGGGCGTTCATCCGCACTTGAATCCTCACTAGTACACGCACTCGCGACCACAGGCTCGGCCATTTTTCGAGGTTAATAACGCGGCACAGCGGCGGCTACGGCGCCTATACTTCGACGCTCGGACACACCGCATTCGAATTCGCCGATTCTCCTCTCCTCTCTCTCTCTACTCGCTCGTTCCTTCTCGCCGCCGCGGTCTCTCGCTTTTTTTTACTATACACGCGAACGCGCGCGCGTAAAAGAGTAAAATATACTGGAAAGGAGAGGGAGGGAGACACGGTCGCCGCACCGATCTCCTCGCGCAGGCCGCTAGGTATAGCGCGCCGCGATCGGCTTCTCGGCTTATACTTATAAGTATACTTACTCGCGCTCTCTCGGTGCTTTTGACACTTGTTGGAGAGCGGGTATATATGTATATATGTATATGCAGGTGAGAGAGCGAGACAGAGTATGCGAAGTTGTAGCAGTATAGTCGCGCGGGTCGTTGGGTTTTCGGAGGAGAAGGTAAGGATTGTATAAAGAGAGCGAGTGAGACTCGAGAGGGGAAGAGAGATATGTATATATATAGGTGGTTCGCAGGAAAGAAGAGAGATGGCGGCAGGTGGGCGGGCCGGTGTGAGGCCAGCTTAATAATTTTTACGGTAAGACAGAGAACCGGAGCAAAAACAATGCTTTGGGCTACAGCTGCACTCCTGCAGGTAATTGATTAAGTACTCGAGTTTTCGCTCTCCACTATGTAATCACAGATTCACAGCTAGCCTTTATTAATTATATAAATTGATACATGTTACCTATCTGGTCTATCTGCCAATTACATACATAGTATACTTAGAACCAAGCTTTTTTATTAGCAATACCTAGTTCAGTTTGCTGATTAAATTAAACGCAATCCTAGAAAATAAATTTATCGTAAAGGAAGTATATATATTATGTATGCAATACAATAAATGCATGTTATAGATCATTTTATTATACCACTTTGAAAAATAAAAAAATAAGTGAATAATTTTTCAAAAGTAAATATATAAACATAGTTTAAATTACAACTATCATTATTTCGTCCGTTTAATGGAAGAAGATATCTGTCTCGAAATCTACTTGTGGAAAAAGGACCATAACTCGGAGTCCGTTTTGGAAAGTTATCAACTCAGGTTCGATTTAAAAAAATACTAATTAAACAGCAAACCTTTTTAGTCGAACTTGCTGGTTTAGAACTATCGTAAATAATAAGAAAAATGCACAATACCTGTAATTTTTTTTTTTAATTTTCTCATTCTTTTTCTATCCTCTTTATTAAAATTGATAGCTATGTTATTTTACGTTTTATTCGCAATCTGATTGGTAGGAAGCGTTGCCATGCTGTAGCTATGTGCATGCCACTGCATGGCAACGTAATATTGTTTGTTTATATTTTTCATATAAGGTTATTTTTCCATTTTCGAACATTATATTGTATTCAAAGCACAGTTCATCTTCGCACGCGCATAGCGTGCGTTTGATCTAGTTTCTCCTATATTATTTTTATCGTAAAAAAAAGGTGGATTTGTTATGTATCATTTTATTTGTGATTTGGTCGATGGGAGTAATGGGTTGCTATAAGGTTACAAAAACAAAACTTAACGCGAGGCGCGCTTAAAGATAAGGAACTTAAAAATAAGTATCGACACTTTTTTGAAGCTAATAATTTTTTAATCATATCAGTTATGTAGAATGAAGCTAATGGTAGATTTTCATTTAATTGCTGATTATGCAGCTAACGGCCAGATTACTTCCAATATGGTGCTTATTATTCAAGGATTAGAAATAAAAGATGTTACGCGGAGAACAATCCGCTCGTCAATACAGATGATTAAAAAACTACACCTGCATACTTAAAAAATTGAAAAATAATACAAATAAGGTGCATACTATAAGCATCATTTGTAAAGTTTAAAATATCCTTACTAATCCTTACTAAATCTTCAAAAAAGTGTGCTGGTTTAAAAATATCAATCATATTACTTATCTAATTATGGTCCGGTGTTTAAATTTTTTGGATTATAAATCGATTTAATCGGAACGCCTCGTCCTTCTTAGGATTATTCCACGATTGGACTTCTCCACTTCCAAATATGATAAAAATAAGATTCGTAAAAAAGTAAACTAATGCAGCGATGTAAAACACTATGTGCCACTGGTTACGATTTACCTAAAATAGAAAAAAATATATATTCTTTACTAATTTTCTTCTAAGAATAAATGCCTTACAAAACTATATTTTTTCTCAGCCTAGTTAAAAAAAAAAGTCAAAATACGAAATTTCTCATTCAGATCTTTTCCAGACTTCGAAAGCCTTTTACCTTATCCCGGACGACAGCACCAGCCAGTAGCGGCGCGACGATGCATCGTGCCGGCAAAGTTCGGACTGAGGTCGATGTGATTGATTTGGAAGCCACAAAGCATTCCAGCGTTGAGGCCGACATCGAGGACTAGCATCACGACGGGCCAGGTACTGCCGGACTTGTCGAGGAAGCAAAGCCCGACGAGAACGAGGGTATAACCATGCGTCCATGGTGTTCCAGAAGCGTCGAATCGTGAACTGGCTCACACCTCGACGAAGTCCATAGTCGGCCAGCCAGCTAAACAGAAAATTCAGCAGCCAGGCAGTGATGTACGGCAGCGACAACATTAGACCGTTCTGGAAATTGTATTGTCAAAAGTTATATTTTCCGTGGTATGTGCGTGTGCATGACACAGTAATAGATTTTATTTTTTTTCTTCAACGTCGCAATTGGATAATATAGGTATATTTAATTCAGGCGTTACATATAATCATTGGCATACAATTAATGGAATTTTTATAGTAAAATTCAAACGCGCTTCGCGCGTGCTATTTTGTTTTTGACGTTATGGACGCTATTTTCCAATATGATGTAGTTTTAATTAGTTTAAATGATATAAAGATAATTAGATACATTTTTAAGCAAAAGATCAAATGTTTTTATTCTATTTTAAATATTTAGGAATTCTATAAATACATGAGTTTCAGAATTTAAATCTATCACATTTTCAATATAAAAGAAATTAAAATATTCGCGCTTTTATCAAATAACCAATCACACCAAGTCTTTAAATGAGCCACTACTTCCAGCCATCATTCTTTTAAGAGAGGAGAATTTGTAACTAGAACTAATATTACGATGACAGACTATAGAGTATAGACGATGACAGAGAAGTCAATAATTTTGAAGTAAACTCCGGTATATTCGTTGATTTCTTCTTGCGTCAAGTAGATACTATTCAAGTGGATTTTTCTACTTGCTTCCAGTATCCACTTTTTTCAGTGTATTTTTCCGCAGATGCAGAAAATAAAAAGGATTGTGTATCTATAATTAATAAAAAAAAATTCCCGTTTTTATAATAGCTTTTTAACTTTATTCAAAATTCGCTGTTATTTCATTGTCACTAAGCATTCACAAAAGTAATGTGCTTATTTCATAATTTTAATTACTAGTTCCGTATTAATAAAGAATATATATACGTTTTTAAAAAAATCAAATAAAGAAGGAGTCCTCTTGAAATTGTAATATATACATTATTTTATAAGTATTTGTAAGTCAAAAAATTTGTTAAGACTCATTAGTAAAACATTTAATGGATGGATTCCAATCCTGTTTACCCATAAATTAAATAATAATTTTTAGTTAAAAATTACAAAATTAATATTCGTATAATGTAAAGCTTCGAAATATACAATACATATGTCATAAAGGAAGACTAAATATGCAATCCTATAATGAAAACCATGAGAAGTATAATTTGCCTAATCATTCAAGTCTCTTGCTCATATCTATGAAAATTTGTTTAAAAATATAATTTTCGAAAATAGATAATTTAGATTATAGTATTATCGGTTAATCAACGTTCATTAGTAGTATACTTAAAATGTGATTACTGATTAAGCAATAGACTTTTCTTTATTCATTTATAAATTTATAAAATCGTAATATTTATCAGAGAGTTTATTACCTACTGAATACGATAATAAATAATACATGAGATGTAATAAATAGAACTAATTTATTTGTAAAAAAGATTTGTAATTAAGATTATTTATGATTTCCATTTTTGGATACAATGTGATATAATGTAATATACTATACAATTTCATTCTCTTGCACACATTTCCTAAAAATGTGTATTTCTTATAAACTTATTTTTAACTGCCACAAAGGAAGAAGCAAAAAAGATTTATTTACAAATTGACTTCTTTTTTGAGGCTAATAATTCCTGATAGGTTTACTTTTCACTTCTCTGCCAAATAAACGATTTACAGCCATATCATAAGAATAATTTACATAATTTATTGTTTTTTACTTAACTCGTTATGTATATTGAAATAAAAGGTATATCTACAACATACATAAATATGAAATACATAAATATACATACAAATTAACTTTGTCCATGGATAAAGACTTGTGTACAAATAAAGTGAGTTAACTACTTTTCATAGTCACAACTTTTTCCAAAGTTTATTAAAGATGTATCAGCTAATTTGAATTTAATTCAATTAATTATATTTATAATCCATAGTTCGTAATATTTCGAAAGACAGAATGTGATTAAAAAACCTGTGAACTTTGAAAAATCAAAATTAGAAATAAATGTATATTTAACAAATCTATCATGTGTGAAGTTCAAGATATGCTTACTAAAACTTTAAAAGAAAGTGCGATGGTAGAAAAATATCTATTCTTATATTAATTATTGGTCGGTGTTTAAACTTTTTGGATTATAAATCGATTTAATCGGAACGTCATCTTTCTTAGGATTGTTCCACGGTTGAACTTCTCCACTTCCAAATATGATAAAAATGAGATTCGTAAAAAAGTAAACTAAAGCGGCGATGTAAAACACTATGTGCCATTGTTCACGATCTCCCTGAAATAGAAAAATATAAATATTTTTTACTAATTTTGTTCCAAGACTTGACTCTGACAAAAAATTAACGATATTTGACAGTTAATGTCAGTTAAACTATTTGACAGTTAATTTTTTAATTAAATGGATGCATTTTTAGCGAAAACAAATATGTAACAATATACAATGTACCTATAGGTAAGTATTACTAATGGTTCAGATATCAATATTATCGAAAGCAAAAGCAAAAATTTACTTTAAATTAATATATAACTATATCAAATAAAAGAAGAATATATTGATCGTAACCATAAAGTTAGCTCAAAATAAGGAATTTATTCAAATTAATGGAAAGACCTCAAAACACATCTTTCAATAATATTTCTTCCAGACTTCGAATACCTTACCTCACCCTCGACGATGGCACCGGCCGCTATCGGTGCGAAGATGCTGAACAAGCTCGCTACGAAATCGGTGAGGCCGAACATCGTCCCGGCAAAATTCGGACTGAGATCAATGTGATTGATTTGGAAGCCGCAGAGCATGCCCACGTTGACGCCGGCGGCGAGGATTAGCATCACGACGGGCCAGGTAGTGCCGTACGTATCAAGGAAGCAAAGCCCAACGAGAGCCAACGCGGGTATCCACGCACCCACGCTGTTCCAGAAGCGTCGGACCGCGAACCGGCTCATGCCTAGTCGGAGTCCATAGTCGGCTAGCCAGCTGAATAAGAGGTTAAGCAGCCAGGCGGCGATGTAGGGCAGCGATGACATTAGACCGTTCTACAAAGGCATTGCAATTTTATTGCGAGTAACATCTCCCATAAAATGTGTGTGAGTGCGTATGAAGGTGGATGTGTGTTTGTTTTTTATACCAGTCGTAATAACAGATTATTTTTTATTTTCAAGAAGGCTAAGAAGCTTAGAAATTGATGAAGAGAATGAGCCTTGTCCGACGAAAATTAGTGAGATCGCTTTCAAGATATCGAGAGTTTACACACACACCCGTATATATTTTTTAATTTTATCTCTAACATTGCTATCTCTTCAATATGCGATTTTACCTGATCTAGTGAAAAATAATCAGTGCAAATAAAACAGTGTTATTTTGATAATACACTACAGAAAAATAATTGGCAATGGTTACAAATCAAGTTTGGACTCATTACTAAGGAAGCGTAAAAAATACCATAATCATGAAAAGATAATGTAGCTAAAGTTGCTGTAAGAATTGGTAATATAGAATTTCGCGTAAAGGAAAATGTATACCATCAAAAATAATGGATAAAGGCTGCGATAAAAATTTTGCATACAAATGTCATCAAGGTATTACAGAAAACAATCGTAATAAAATTTTTAAACAATATTGGGAATTTGCTGATTATAATCAACCGTTGAATTTATTTTATCGATATGTAAAAAGGAATAAACCTATTGAAAGGAAAGAATCAACAAATATGAGAGAAAAAAAAAACAAAAACAGGCTTATCCCAATATTACTTTTTACCAATTTTTAAAAAACACGTTAAAGTTTGCCGGAAAACGTTCTTGGATACCTTAGGTATGTTATTCTACAGATCGACGGCTGAGAGGAAGAAAGCGCTATCTCGGCGCTATCTTGGCGCGAGCTTCGAAGAAGGCACTATCTGTTCTCTGCCTTCCGCTTGAGCGGGTGGAATAGTATACTACGCACCTAGGGAGGAAAAAACTTGGATAGCCCATATCTCGTGTAAATTACCAGCCGAGCCGAAGGCGAGGCCAATTTTACTCCCCTGGAGCGTATACTATTTTTCACCATACCCGGGCCGAAAACACCACATTCACGTTTTCGAGCCGGGAGTGAAAGTGTGGCACTTTCGACCAGGGGATGGTGAAAAAACTTTTTCAACTTAATATTTCCGTGTAGAATCAGTTGCTGGCGAACTAAACTTGTAAAATAAATACACCGACAGTAGTAGATTTTTGCCTATTTTTGGTCATTTTTTCATCATTATAGAAAACAAATAATTTTTCATGAATGTGTTACAGTTTTAAATATATTAGTATTTGAGATGTAACAGTTTTTGCATTGTCGAAGATATAAGGTTCTGCTGAATAGAAGCGGTCATGCCTCATATGTAAAAAAAATTAGTTATCGACAAATTTCCGGGAGACTCAGAAAATTTTCATTTTTTTCTCGAAACAAAAAATATGTTTGTATTCTTCACGTCATTTTATGAAGAAAATATCCTTAAACTCTTTTCCACTATTTCTTGTTTATTTATTAAATTAAGTAGGTTTCTTCACGTGTTCAGCGGACTGATTTACCTCGGAGATTTCAAATTTTAACACGTCTTTCATGTAAGACGGTATCTCTGACACGAGAGTCCAAGATCCCCAGGCGCCTCCGGTATGTGCGAAAATCAGAGCCCACATTGGCACCGATGTAAAAATACTTTTCCATGGTGGACGAGGTTTCTACAAAAATTCATTATAATCAAACCATTTGCCTTTTAGTTTAAAAATAATCTAACTTTAAGTATATATGAGCATATCGACGCCTCGTACGAAGAAAAGCACTGCTCCCGAAGCTGGACGAAGACTAGCATAGCTCAAAATCTTGGACGAAAAGTAGCACAGCTCAAAACTTCGGTCGAAGAAAAGCACAACTCGCGGCGCGCGGACGAAGAAAAGCACAACTTGCGGCGCCCGGACGAAGAAAAGCACGACTCGGACGAAAAAACTAGCACTATTTATTGCATTATTATAAATAGTACACCTTACGAATAGCAAAAATAAAAACTGCTGCAAACTGGATT
>UXGD01005525.1:0-14265 GCA_900474315.1 Torymus auratus
CTGTTAGGAATTCTTCTTCGAACAATATAAGACAAAAAAAAAATAAGAATAAAATACAATTTGAAAAAGCGGCATTATTTTGAATGAAATAAAAAATGTAGGTATTGAGACATTATGATTTTCAAATGTCGAAATAACTCCAAAATAAGTCAAAAAGCGTTCATAGTAAATTATTAATATTTTAAGTAATGGTCTAACTTTTGACGTGGACGATATAGCTAATACAACCTTTTCATCTACTTACCTTTCGTCTCTGCATTTACAGACAGGCCTGCTCTCAGGTTCGCCGCACATCGCCCGCATGCTCTTCTCCTACGCGTTCTCGGTGCTCGCCGACTGGCTGCTACGTCGCAAGCATCTCACGCTGACAGGTGTGCGAAAGCTGGCAAACTTCGTATGCGCAGGCGGTCAGTGCATCCTTGCAATAGGCCTCAGCTACAGCGGCTGCGAGCCCACCTACGCGGCGTTCTTCATGATCGCCGGCACAGCGATCAATGGAGCTGTGTCCTCGGGGACGATACCGGCGTTTGTGGATCTTAGCCCGAACTACGCCAGTGTGCTGTTTGGCATTTGCAATCTGGTGACGTCGCCAGCTGGGTTTCTGTCGCCGTTGGTCGTCGGTATTCTGACGAATGGCAACGTGAGTATATGGTTTAGATATACTTATAGAATATAAATTTTTTTAATTCGTGTTTTATGATAATTTTACCTTATAGATATAGATTTTGTTATATAACTTATTTTTCTGGAAACAGATCGACATTCAATATTTCAAAAATGGCAGAATAACAACATTTGAAAACTCTTCAAATAATTATAAATTCATTTCGCAGCAAACAATCGGACAATGGCGCATAGTCTTCCTGATCGCGGCGGCAAACCTCGGTATGAGCTGCATTGTTCACCTGATCTGGGGTACGTCGGTCGAGCAGCCCTGGAACAACTTCGCCAAACTCAAGGCGTCGGCGAAAGATGCCGAGGAAGCTGTCGAGGGCCAGGAACTCATCACGATGAAGAGTGAAAAGAATGAGGCTAATTCCAAAGAAGTGACGACGATGGTGGTGTCGACTACTGAGAAAGATCAGGAGAATAAGAAGTGATGTTAATGAATGATTAGCTAGCTGAATAATGTGTGTTTGAGGATTTATGGAAGAGTAATGTAACATTTACGTAATGTTTATGCCATATTTTACGAGAGTGAGATATACAATATTATATAATGCATTTTATCGATGGTACAGACCTGACGTAAAAGCACTTTAAAGTGCTTAAAGCTTTAAAGCTAAAGATTTTACTTATGATCTGTCGATCAAGTAAAGAGGGGACCAAAGTATTCTGTACCTCAATATAAATAATTACAATTTGTATTTTCGATATTCTGTTCTTTTTCCGAGCGTGACGAATGAACGAGAACAAAATAATATCTACTCACAATACTGCTATCGCCTGTCATTTATTTTTGGGCTAAAAAGCTATCGAGCTTTTTTGTTATTATAGTTCCTCTTTATGAAATTTTTAAAATTGCAATGGAGTGCCACAATCACAACGATTGTCATCATCGTCTTCGAAAAGTAATCAAGAAAGTAGAAAAAGAGATAATTAAGGTATATATGATTGTTTACGAATCATTGTAAATATTTTTATTACAAAAATAAAGATCTTTATAAGAAATAAAAAAAAAACTTTGGAATATAGGCTGATTCATTCTTACAAGAGTGTGATGTTAACGAAATTTGTTATGACCCCGACAAAGATGAAAAAAAGAAAATTATTAATGCAATTAAAGCGAAATCTCCTAATAACTGTCGTCTTATAGAAGAGCTAAAAACGCATCGAAGAGAAATAAAATATTTATTTGACACTTATATTAAAGTTACACAAAAGAATGAAAGACTAAAAAATTTACGTAAAAAGCAATTAGAACAGGCAAGTTACTCATAAGGCATTTATAAATAAACATAAATTCTATTTCAATTCATACAATTAATTTTATAAATTAAATTGTATTTTATATATACATTAAATTGCAGATTGAAAATATTCAGTGCTATTTAAAAAATGAATTGTTACCGATGGCAAAACTCCAACAAAGAAAATCCATTACAAAGATATCTAAAATTTCAAATCAACCAGAAAATGAAGAATTAGAAAAAATATTTAAAGGTATCACTTCTCAGTATAGTGCGTTATCAAAAGAATATGATGAGTATATCAAAACCTTTAATGAACGTTTGAATCACATGACGGAAGAAAATAATCGGGATAAAATGCTATTTTGCCTCGCTACAAAATACATTCAAAAAGCATTTGAAATTCGTACAAAAATTGAATGCAAACCAATAAATGTAAGCTTCAAATCCAGATAACTAAACCAAAAATAATATATTTCATTCATTTGTCTTATTTCAATTCCATTTTAGTTCATGGACTATTGTTGTTTCGAGTCGCAAAGCGATCTTGACGAGGAAAAAAAATGTCCCTGCCCCAAGGAACCAAGGAAACAGAAAAAATGCTAAACACATCATGCTGCACTCTTGAACGTTTATTTTTGAGAACATTATTATTAATTCATACACATCTCCGTCTTTTTAAAAGCGTGTGCGTGGCACGCGTTCATATGACTATAATAAATAATATTAGATAAAATGTACCTTTTTTTGGAATACATAACAGCAATATATATTATATATATCATATAATATGTATGTCTCGAAGTTTATTCTACAAAATAGCTTGGATTCGCGTTCATAAGCGCGCTGTACTCACAATTAAGCTCACTCGATCACTTTATAGGCGTCCCTCCTCCTCCCCCCTTTGCTTTTGATCCATCTTTGCCGTGACAGCTATTTTTTGATTAAGGTACAATGTCGATAAAATGGACCGTATGTGCCGACCGCCGAAGACAGCAAGAACCACAAATGAATGTTTTAATATTTTTATTTTCAAGTACCACTCTTTTATAAGTTACAAACATTTAATCATTGATACGTAAAAACAAATTAAATAATACGAATTAATAGTTAGTTACTTTTAAATTATATATAATCTTATAATTATAGTGTTAACACACGTGTAAATATATATATAATATAATCTTTTAAATAGAATCTGTGTAAGTATCAACTTTTATTGACCTACAGGAACTCTATCCGAAAATTAAATGATATGCATATAAAAGCTTGGTACGTATAAATATTTTGAAACAAAGTTCTTGGAACAGTCGATCGGCAATAGGGCGACTAGATTTGCGCAATGACAAGATCCGAAGTTCAGTACGTGACAATTTGTTTTTAAATATTTTCTATTATTTTAAATTTCTTCGAAATCCGACCTAAATCTACAATAGATGCTCTATATGAGCGCAGGACCTTTGGAACTTGTGTGCGTTCTACATCGTATATTCTGTACGATTGATCAATGGAAGCGTCGACGCCTCTTATTATATATTAAGATCTGAACATTTATCCAAAGAAATTTAACTGAATCTTTTAGCAAAAAAGAAAAAGCAAAACATATGTCACCCATATGAAAATCAAGAGTAAACATCAATGTATCAAAAAAGATGCTCGAAATTTAATATAATAAAGCAACTTATCGTATACTAATCATTGTAAAAATAAATAATACAATAAAGTATTTTTATATAGCGTTTCACATAAATGCTCAGCTTAAAATACATTGGCACGTATGCCTAAATTTTTAATGTATCGCAAATGCGTGGACTATTATGATTCAAATTAGCATATTATTAAGTTAATAGTTAATATTAATAAATAAATTAATTTAATTACAGCAGAAATAGCGAGTTAATGCTAATGCGTTTATCACATTCTACGACCCGGGTAAATAACGAGTAACAAAGCGAGGATCGACGAATGCTGCGAAGTCTCTGAAATAGCTAATGCGCTTAACTCTTTATCCGGTGATTTATGTTCGTGCATTGTAATGTTATAATGTAAAGTACATTTTTTTAAATTGGTCTCGCATAATATTTTTTGTTTTCACTATACTTGAAAAATCGCCGTAAATACTAATATGATACTAAAAACATTTCTATAAAAGACTCTGTGGTTTTCGGCACCAGTTGAAATACTGAAGGACGTATTTTGTAAATGTATCATGTGATAATGCACGGTTATTAGCACACATTTTGGTATATGAATTCGTTAAAGCATAGATTTATATGCTACACTCAATGGGAACATCAATTGTATAGATACTCATGTCAATATAAAACACGAACTTCGGTTATAGCAAAGTTAGTACAAATAACAAATGTCACAAGCGTATTACAAAAGTAGAAAAGAAAATGTCAAAACCCTTTTAAACTTATTTCTTTACCAGATAAAAAGTTAAGAATGTCGAATCTATGATCACACCATAGATTCGCAAGTCTTCTTTCTTCATAGACTATAAATTCGTATTTACATGTATTTGGAATACAACAAGAAGAGAGAAGTTTTACGAGTTTTATAATATATATGACAGCACAGCTGTCCAATTTCTAATAGAGTTTTGATCTAGATCATAGAGATTTAGCGCTACAATATTATTACTATAAATATCCATAGCATCTGTCATATTTTTTCTTTTATTAGAGTCATTATTATTATTATAGTTTTACCCATAGATTGTGCTATTTGATTCGTATATTTTGTATCTTCCGAAAAGGTCACTCTTCGCAGGTCACTAACTTTGACATTTTAGCAAATAATACAATTAATTAATAATGGAAGAATGGAAGTATTTAGCCGTTTTGATTATACTTTCTAAATTCGAAAATAAATTCAAATACAACTTTACAAATAACTGAAGGAAAACCCGAGTAAGGAAGAAACAAAAAATGTCATTGATACAAAACGGAAACACAGTTGGCACTAAATTCTCTCAATTTTCAAAAATACACTTTATACTTTCAGTATCCCTTCCTGCATTCCGAAGTGCAATTTTGATTTTCTATTCTTCCAAACCCTATAAACTCTAACAAAACAAAAAACAAAAAACAAAAAAGAAATAAATAAATAAAACAGACTAATCTCGCATCAATGTAGATCAAAACCCCCGTCTCACTTTTCCATCCTTCTCTCAACCAATTACTTCTTGTACGGCGAGGGCGGATCCATGGCGCAAATCATGGCCTTGGCGACGCTGGCCGCGGCCAGTGCCGCGAACGGCTGCCACTCCTTGCCGCGCGAGCCATCCTTGTAGTCGGCGATGCCGCGTATCACGGCGAAACTATCGCGACAATTGCCCAGGATGCTGTCGACCACGGCGTCCATCTCGGCATCGAAGGCAAGAATGCCAAAGCGGTTGGAGAATTTCTGACGGAGCTGGTCGTCGCGGGCGATGCGACGGCCCGAGGCTACCGGAGCCAGATGAATTTGCGGGCAACCGTCGTTTCTGGAAAGCAGTGAATGAATTGTTAATGAAATTCACAATGTAAAAGATAATTTTTACGAACATTAAAATTAAGTGATTAAGTTAAGATGAAATCCAAAAAGTATTCTAAAATTTGTAAGTAGCTCCATTGTTCTAAAATTTCAAAAAATACAATATCCAATACTAAAAAATTATAATATTTCAAATGTCATGATTTAAGTTGAGCTGAAATTTAAAACATATCCTAAAATTTTTAAGATGCTCCATTTGTCAAGTTTAAAAAAAAATACGATAATCAATAATAAAAATATTGTAATCATCCAGACTTTTTAACCGTCGTATAAAAATAAGTTTTTCAAATAATTTAAGACGCCTACAAAGTAACCGAATTATAACGTATTAAACTGCATTAGCAAATAAGAGCATACATTGTGATAAATGCAATACTAATTGTATATGAGAATTGAGCCTCTGTTAGAGTCTCGAGTAACCGCAATTACCTTGCGTATGCAGCGTCTCCTTTAGGAGCGCTCGGATGCGCTACTTCAATTACATCGCGCTCTCCGATATTCATGTAGAGCTTATCAGATTCAGCCGGAGGAGCCTCGAAGTTGTGCTCAGATTGAGTGGCTAAATTTTTCAAGCCTTCGCGCATGCAGCTCTGCCAAGGCGGATTGAGGCCGTCGCTTGCTTGTACCTGTACATATTAAAATTATATCGATAAACGCTTAACATATGGGTTATAAATTTTCAGGAATTACAATCTCCGTGAATTCAATAATAATGTTTTTTAATTAATTTTTATACTTAATTAAGCAAACAAATATTTAAATAAATTTTGTTTTCAGCTTACTGATAAAACCAATTAAACTTCTTTTTTTTCCAATTTAACGACCATGTGATGGTAAACTTTCCTTTTTAATTTTAACGCTTGACGTCATCTCGTTAAAATATTCAGCGCTGCTCATGATTCACTGATTTACGAAATAGTATAATTTAATCGATTCGAAAACATTACATTAACGCGTCTTTATCTGAATCACATAAATAAAAACAAAAAAAAATCAAACGCTTCCTTTCCTTATATAATAAACAAAAATATTGTCATTCTTTAAGCATTATCTTTCTTTTACACACCTGCTTCTTGATATTCGCCGCGATATCCTGCAAGCCGAGATTCGTCGGGCAGTACTCCTTGGTCTCGAACTGATAGCTCCCGTCGTCGCTCATCTTCGCGCTCTCACAGTACATATAAACGAACTTATTATTAATCCTCGTGGGATACGATACGACAACATCGCCTAGCCGCACATGTTTCTTGTAATCAGTATAGTGCGGAACTCCTCCGCCAACACCCACAAGAAAGACGTAGTCAACCTTCTGGAAGGTGCCCAGCAATCGCGTAGTCGTATTCCCAGCAGCGGTAAGAGCTTCTCGAGTATGTCCAACTGTTGGCAGCTTTGTGCAGACGATGCGGTGCGCACCGATGTCACCCAGGGTATACACGTTTGACTCGCCTGTTTGTAAAGAAGATAAGCGAAAGGAAATTAAAAGAGGGTATGCGAGAGAGAAAAGAAGAAAGCCTTTTTCACACAATGGGCTGACACGGGGTTTCCCATCACCTCGGGTTTCCTGTTGGATTATATGTATATATGTATTCCCAAAAGCAAATCACACGGCGAATGATGGCTGTTTATATTCTTTGGCTTAGCGGCGGAGGGGTCTTTGAAGCGAGACTTGCTCTAGTTTTCCCTTTGTGCGTTCGAGAGAGGTTTTTATTGAGCTATCATAAAAGTGGCTGGGTGTGAAAGTGAGAGTGCTTATTTACTAATATACTTCGTGAAAGAAAGGAGGATATTTTGGGCGCATTGTTTGGTCTACAAATACAATGAGCCTTTTCTTCAAAAATAAATGTTATTCAATAGGGAACGAGAATGGCAATTTAAAAATATAAGCAAATTATATAGTTTCAGTTCAGTTTAAATATTACTCAATCATTTACCGGAATAGTTAGCAATTATAACGTTTTATGCTTCCTCCTCTAAATGAATACATAAAAAGATCCTCTATTCAAGACTATTTTTACGTTCGCTATAATTTCTATAATTCATAAAATTTAAATTGCAATAATGTGACGGCTGTTTAAAACAATGCTCAAGTCTCGCTTCAAAAAGCTTAAAGGCTTGTTTTTTTTTTATTTTCTCTTACGTAAAAATGCCATTACACTCGGCACTGGATGCAATTTCTGCATTTTTATTCTTACAGAAGCGGACAATGAGAGGCGACAAATAACAATAAGAGTGGACGACACATATAATGTGTATAAGCGGACGAAAAATCACGGAGCGCGTTATGAGCGCAACTTTACCGAAACGGACACGTCGTGTCACACGTGGGTGTTTCGTGCCGCTCGCATTATTGGGCGAATTAGCCGCTGAGCTTTCTGCATCTTGCTCGCTTCCTACGGGTGTTCACGCGACAGAAAGATCGCTTATAATATCACACATGCAAGTTTATGTATATATAATATTGTAGAAGTGTTATATATGTTGCTGGAAATATAGTTAAAACAAAGCTCTCATTATGTAAGTCGATATTTATCATTGAAAGTAATGTGTTTGGTTTAACGATTAATAGATCAAGGTTAATCGTTCATCATATGTCATATATAGGGGGAATTGATTCGGATACTCACCGACGGTGTTGTAGCGCACGAAAGTCTCCTTGTTTTCGATCATCGAGTCCACGGCGAGTTTTTCGCAGTACTGCGCCGTAATTATAGCTATGGTCGGCTGCTTCGAGCTTGCCATTGTGGGCATTTGCTTAACGACCTAAAGAGGAAATAATTAAATTAATTGCGCGTTCGAGTCCTTTTTTTGCTGCTTCACTCAAAGCAAATGGAATCGTGCATGTGTGCTTACTTGAATTTGAACATCTTGGTGAACGACTCTTGTGAAGGCACCGTTATCCATCGCCACGACGAGGCCTTTTTTCTGCAGCTCTGCCAGCTTCTCCGCCACGGCGTCCGCGTCCCAGCCATGATCTCTGAATCAACCATAATGCAACGCATTAGAATATAATGAGCATTTTATTTAAACAAATAAAATTAATGTTGTTTTGACTTACTCGGCTAGATCTTGAATAGTTAGAGGGTTCGGATAGGCCGATTCGATCAGCTCCAGAATCTTCTCCGTGGTGAGCTCGACGATCTGAGTGCCGCCCAGAATAGTCTCGTCCGCGGATACTAAAAATATTTTCGAAAAATACATCATAATGCCGTCAAAGCTGCTTCTTCACGTTACGAAATACGTGTTTGTCAAATGAGATATTGCGTTCGACGAATGCGTTCGGACGTGTCTGAATTTCGGTCACGTCTCCGCGGCCAGAATTATAACATGAGTATTATAAAAGGAAGTCTTAGAAACGCGAGCTGAATCAGATATCCAATAGAGATATTAGTGTGTGCAAATATATTGGTAAAATGCAATTTCGAAATTAAATAAATATATATAGCTGTTTGTTGATAAAGATTTCTATGAAAAAATATCGATTATTCAAATTCATTGAAAGTAATAGTTTGGCAGTTATTGAACAGATATAATTCATGTCTGCATATATTTGCATATGACCTATATATTGTAATTGAATTTCTCCAACCTACTGTTTGATCAATATTGTTATGGTTACTTTTCAGTTAATATTACTCTGCTTTAATAATTTTCTATTTGAATTTTCTTGGCAACTTAATCAATTTTTATGGCCGAATATAATGATATACTCACATGGCCTGACTGGAAATTCAACATTTTCTTCAATTTGTTTCAGTTCTACCTCTACACGGTCAATAGTAGGGTATTTGTGCTGCACTAATTTCATAATTTTTTTAATAAATCCTACATAGTCTGTAAAAAAAGTATTTTTTATTATTAATAATTTGTTTTATTATTAGTGTGATAAATTCAAAATAGATAAGAGACATCTGAGTAACTTACCTCTGGGAAATTCTTGAGGACTGACAAGTTCTCTGAAGAACTCTTGTGCTACAGTAGGTCGAGTTTCAGCTGATAAATTATCACCGAACCAAAAGTTTAAAGTTCTTTGTTCCTTTGTGTGTGTGCCACTTTGTGCGCTTACTAGAAACACTCTGAATTGCAGAGATAATTGTGCAGGCTTTTCCACACCATTGGTAGCTGCAAAAAACATAAAACAAATAAAAATCAAATCCATCAAAGTCACTCCAATAAAAATAAACAAACACAATGAATCATCTCTCAACTCACCAGTCATCTGTTTGTTAATAACAATCCCTTTATGGTCTCCCCCAGCCACATGAACGTCCTTCTCTTCCCCATTAGGAAGGACCTCAGCCTGCCTTTTCCTTTCGATGATCAGGGTCGTGGAATTCGCAGTCTTGCACTTTGGTGTCATGACAATTTGCTCCGCTGAAACGACAAAAAAAAACCAACCATCAGTGCAATTATCACACTTCTCACGCTCACTTGCACACACGTCCAGCTGTAAAAACACTCTCATTTTTTATTTTTGCACAAGATTAATTTCCGGCCAAGGCTGCTGCCCCCATACTCTATGACTAAACTCATTGACAACATTGTACTGCATAAGAGACAATTGAAAATGAAACTACAAAGGCTGTCAAGGCCAGGCCGACTGCTATTCCTAACAGAAAACCCATTGAGATAAGCCGGCGGCGCACTATCCAGTGCCAATGTCGCCTGCTCCGATAACAGGTATACAAGTAACAAACGAAACTCGCGCCGCTAAGATAACAGCCCGTGCGTATAATCAAAGCAAAGAAAGAGAGAGAACTTCTGACTCACCCATTTTCACCGACTGTTTTTATGCTAATCAGCAACCGTTACATGCACCTCGTATCACAGCCTTTCTTCCTCTTCACTCCGTTCTCCAAAAAAAAGCCTTTCTCTAGGGAGATCCTCGTTTCTTAACTGGCTGCGCCTGCTATCAACCGCCTCAGCAGCATAATCGCGCGTGGGCGGAGCGAATGTGTGCGATAGATTATAACACGAGTAGCGGCCGCGACGGAGGAGCACTCCAGACTACTGCTCTCGCTCGCGCGTGTGTGTACCTGCCAAAACGGAGCAGAAAACATGAGCGCGGCGCGCCAACTCCCGCGCGCGCGGGGTACGACCGATCGCAGCGACATCTGTTCTGCAGCCAGCAGCCGTAGCCGTAGTAGCATAAACAGTATATATGTATATATATATATTGTTCATCAATTGATTCCTGGAGGCGCAGGCTGCTGATGCACGGTTTTTTCTCTCTCGCGCGCGCGCGGCGGCATGAATCAAGGCGGTATAAATAGCGATTGCGCCCGATCGCATTTGCATATGATCATCGTGCGCGTCTTTGTGCATTAGTCACGATATATCAGCCTTCCTATAGACTTTTTTTCTTCTTGTATAAGTATTTTAAATAAATATAAACGTATCCGCTACGTATTACAGATAGGTATATTCGAAAAGAAGGATCAATTACGAGGCGACGAAGAAATTAGCAATCTCGTGTGCGCGCCTATATGCGAGTGCATCATTTCCGGGGTCGACGGCGCGATGGAGAAAGATTCACGCCCACGCGGAGGGCTGCCAGTGCGCATGTGTGCGTGAATTGCAAGCCGCCACGGCGCGCACGTAATAGGGGCGCGGCGGAGAGGAAATAAGCGCGCCAGCGAACGCCGAGGGGATGAAGTCCACGCGTATATCGACGGTATTACGGGTTATTGACTTATCAAGTATTTCTGAGTATAAGAGACAGGTCTCGATAGGCCGGGTTAATGGATTGGGAATTCCGAAAGTGGAAAATAAGGCTTATGAGGAAAGTTTGAAGGGAGTTTTGTTTTGTTTAATGTAACGGGGTTGTATATATGTAATGGAAAAGTTTATTTTTGAGGAAGTTGACTGTAGTTGAATAATGAAAGTATGGGAAGTCGTATTATATGATCTGGAAATTATCAATGTTTTTGTTTTCCTTCGTATAGTTTATATATTAATAAGTTTAATCGTGTTATGTTAAACACTAAAACAATTGATATATAATAAGAAGTAACAAAGAATATAATAATAATAATTTCGAGTAATAAGAAATAATATATTATTTATTTTCTTTTTTTATAATTAAACGATACAAAATTTGTTTATGTTTGTACAGAAACATTTTTATTTGTTTTTGAAACAAAACCAACAGTATATAACTTATATACCTTTAACGAAACTGAAATATAATGTAATGAAGTACATTCGACTTTATGAGCCAAATAAATCACCATTATAGGGTATCATTATTTTTTATTCATAGAATGAATGGCGCGGGGAAAAAACTTCTTGATGAGACTGTATAAGAGGGGAAACTCATGCACGCTATTACTCAATAGTTTCATATAGTAAAGAGGGTGTGAAACAACTTGTTACTCTCTGGTTACATGGCAGAGAAAAGCCGCAAGGCTTTGACCCACGTTTTTTAATGACACCTATTTTAAATTCGTTAAGCGCAGTCTATTTTCGCATTACATTATAATGCTCCACGCGAGTGCTTTAGGATTATTGTTTTGATTTACGTTTCACTTTAATAATAAATATTTTTTTATCATTCGACATGTAAAACGGCTTAAATTGAAGTACTGAGATTACAAGTATCTTGAGTGGCTTTACTTAAAAAAAATCATTAATTAAATTTAATTTAAATAAAGGATGTAATTATTGAATATAAAAATACGAAATTATTCTTAAGAATTATTTTTTTTATAGATTTTCTGTACGCAGTAAAACAGATAATTTATGTTTTCCGCGCAAACCGGTATTTAAAGCAATAAGTTACAATTAAAAATATTCCGTCACATTGTCATTTGTCACCAAGTTGCCTACTTACTATCTAATTTAAAATACAGTTATTTAAAAACAACAAGAAAACGCATGTACAGGAAAACAATTTAGAAATTAACTAAAAGTATAATTAATTAACCATACCAACAAAATCACTAATTCTTTGTTTAAACAACATTTTAAATGTCTTTTCACGACGCTAACAAAAACGCACTATACTACTGTACATCTGTCCAGCAAATTAGAGCTACACAAATTACGTAATTGTAATAATTGGACGTTATCCCAATGTGCCCCGGTCATTGTTTCGGCAGGGCCATTATCCCTTGCCTTTTTTCGGATCCCCGAAAAAAATCCCCTCGGCGTTATATACATTTACCCGAACAGATGACGCTAATGCGTAAGACGATAAAACAATTATTATCCAGGCCAACTGTTTGCGGAGCTAATGGATTATATAAGTCACACGCGCAACGCAAAAAGGTTACGCGTTATCTGTACCCCGCGATAATAGAGGTATGTATATATATATATATATATCAAGGAAGAGGATCGATGACCCACGATCATCTGCATCCTCATCTTCGGGCTTAACAAGCGAATTCGCATACATATACGTGTGGTAAGGTGCGTATAAGTGACATTTAACGATGCGTAACGCGCGCACGGCTCCGGCTATTATTTAATTGGTATCAATTTCAGTTCTTAACGGCTCGTAAATTCCGACCGCGCTGATCCCATCGGCAAGACGTCGGCAACGCGACGGTATATAGGTGTATATCGTTAAACCGTCATTTTTTGGCTATTGTCCGGCTGAAAGCGTTAATTGACTTCGAACGTCTGAAATCCATACCGTCAATTTGGAAAGTATATACACGTGCAGCTAGTGAAATGGATATACCTCGAGTGCATAGATAAGTTGAAATGGATATACTATACCGCTGATTTGGTAGTTAGTTGTAATGTATACCGTCAATGTGGAAGGTACTTATGGTTTGGGCTGTCGATGAGTATATAACGGGCATTTTAGAGGTGAACGTCTTATCGTCGCGAGGTGTATGATTCATTGGTTTCGCAAACAAATTTAAGGCAGAGTAGAGTCCGTGTCTGAGTTGCTCTATTATATAGCTCGTAGAAAAAGATAAAGTGTTTCTTGATAGTATTTTACAAGAGTGCTTAAAATATTTTGTGCGATTTGACAAAAACTTTTAGTAGATTGTAGACCGTACTATATATTCGTACTAAAAAAATTATAATATTTTTTCGAGTATTAATCAAACTTTGAATTTTTATGAAACACGAGGAAATTGATAATTTAGAATATAAACTCTATTTCTAAGTTTATATATTAGGATAATTAGTGTGATAGTCGTATTAATGCTACTTTTTATATATAAGATGTATATTATCGTCACTGAACTTTATAGCGAGACGATAAGGAATTCCAAAACTATCCACATGGCACATTAACATTAATTTATCATACATATATAGCGTGATGTAAGAGTTCCGGATAAATCCGAAAAATGATGTCACTCTCCAATCTTATGAAAATATTTATATAAACATAGCTGAATGTGGGAGATAAAAGAATAGAATATATGCCAAATTTCTACTTGTCTTCCTTTTATATACTTTCTCGTTCTAAATTTCTAGTAAACAAGATCATTGGCTAATAAAATCACGCAAGTTATACATATATCACATGTTGTACGCAAGCGTAAACTTTCTCAATATTTGACTTTTTGTATAACAATTATTATTATGAACTATCAATATCTTTACGCTCGAACAAAGGCTAAGTTTAAGGTGGCTTCACCGCGTGAATTGGGATGATTAATAACATTTTTTTACAATTGTTTGTTCACATAGTGTATAAAGTAAAAAACGATATCACATAATAATATGATTCATAAAGTAACAAAAAAAATTTTTTCAACGAAATTTCAATATTACAAAAGCAGATATCGACAATTAAAAAAAAGTTCAATTATTAATGATAATCTTTTTTGTTTTTGATCCGATTCAAAAT
>UXGD01005526.1:0-14264 GCA_900474315.1 Torymus auratus
TTGGAATGTGTAAATGAATCTTTGTAAAAAATATTCATAGCTTTTGGTCTACTGGACCCTCCCAAGCCACCTTAAATTGTATTAACAGTTTATAATTTACAGACAGTAATCGAAACCCGAGTCACAAAATCATTAAGGTGGTGTAATAGTCCTACTTTACTACTAACCCTGTTTTATCAGCGGAAAATTTCAAAATAATTAATATAAATAAAGGGATATTTTATATAAATTTAATATAAATAAAGGAAAATTTCAAAATAATTAATATAAATAAAGGGATAATGATTTGCGTCTTAAACAAATTCACTTGCCCTGCGTAATCCTCTAAAACATCGTTCTACGAAGTTTTAAGACAAAAAAACGACAACACCTTTGTTTATTTTTGGAACGAAAAAACGAAAATTAACGAAAATTAACCAAATTTTGTTCCAAAAATAAAGGTGTCCTCGTTTTTATGCCTTGAAACTTTGTATAATGATGTATTACAGCATTATACAGGGCACCTGAATTTAATCCTTTTATTTATATTAATTACTTTCCACGTTCCGTAAATCAGAATCCTTTTATTTATATTAATTACTTTCCACGTTCCGCCGATAAACCAGTGTTAGTATATCGCTATATGGCGCTATTGGCTATAGCGGCCAATAAGTAGTGCGACTGTATGCGCTATGCGGCCATGTTGCCTGCACATTTACAGTGCTGTATGATGTGTGTACCCTGGATAGGAAAAATGGCGGAGCCGTGTTTTCACGATGATTGCCGCCGATCCGCTAAAGTAGTAACAGCGAGTTCGCGACGTCCCGGCAATTGACTCTTCGTCGGAATTAAAGTTTCACGAGGCGAACCAAAAAGAACTCGGTGCGCACTGTGTGTATGTGTATGTAACCGGAGCGTGCACTCATTCAGGGGCCGCGGCTGCGGCAACTTGTCTCTAACTACCTAGCTGTGCATACAGCATACTTAAGTACAGACGTGCGGACGTACAAGTATATATATACGCGCATAACCATATTTTTTCACGCTGTTCTGTCAAGTTGACACGACTTCTGTAGCTACCGCAGGGAACCTCGTCAGTCGTCACCGAGGGAACAGCCGAGATACTTCGGCGAAATGTGAACCAAACATACAGTGTACGTATGTGTTCCAGTTCTAACCTATACCTACTGATAACGCGCAGAGGCTGTTGTCTCTCTCACGGTTGCGCGCGCGCCGCTGCTCTGCCGACACCTCCCCCGTCGACTCGCAGGTAACCTATAAAAGTGTCTCCTGGTCAGGTCGATGGGCTTCTCGGAAAGAGGTGTCAGGGTCAGCGACGTCGGAAAGGATGCAGTACGTACGTATACCGCCCAGCCCAAAGGCACGCGGTATAGTGTTATTAAAGTCATTGAATTAGTGCAGTGTTTGTAGACGGTGTTTTGTTTGTGCTATTCGTCGACACTCGACACCCTGGTGTAATATAATCTATGTTCGGTGTTTGGAATATAATAATACATTTCAGTGCAATTAAGTAATATACTTTTTGATGCGTTGAACAAGTAGTAAGCTAAGAAAAAAAAGTCAAATGGAAGTGTTGACAATTTTTCATTATTTATCAATTTTTCTGTACCTATCGATTATCGTCGATTTTCAGTATTAGCAGTTTTTACTGCATAAACATGTGCTGTAAATTTTTAGTGTCGATTTAAAATACCAATTGCTTAAAAACGCGAGCAACGACGGTGATTTCGAGTAAACAAAAAATGGCCGTCAGAAACATAAGAATAACCCGTACAAATAGCAATCGGTTTTATAATTTTACATTTTTTCGGCAAATCTTCGTAATAAAAATAATAATAATAATATATATGGTTCAATTTGAATTTTATTCTAAAAAAATTCTTGTCTGTTTAATAATATTACTGTTTTGGATGGTATTTTTGATACGCACATCTTACTGTGTAGATGATAGTGTTCTGATTATTTATTTTAATATTACAAACATCTACCATTTTTCACTATTCAACACTTTCAGTACAGGGTGACCAATGTATGGATCATTAATTATTAAAAATGTTGTTATTTTCATGCTGCTATAAAAATGTTAAATAATTAAAATATTTTTACTATTAATTCCTGCATTTCTTGAGATCTCAGAAGAATGAAGTCACACCATAATTTTGTATAATTTTAAAATGCTAATTTGAACGTTTTAAAATTCATAAAAGTCTTATACGTTAGCTGCACTGAAAGTGTTAATATTAATGTATAGAACAAAATTGATTATTTATTAAATTTTCAATTTAAGTTTTGCCAGATCAATAATGCCTTGTTATAGCATTTTATTTATCTAAATTAGTATTATTGTGTAATTTTATTATTTGGTTTTAGATTTTTCAGTCTACAAGATCTAATATAACAAAAAGTAAATAATAAATTTCAATCATGGTTTCAAACGATTTCGATGTAGAACAATTTGAACGAAGACTTCAATCATTAAAAGATTCTCAGGAATCTATTCAAAGTTTATCAGCATGGTGTCTTGAAAGAAGACCGCACCATAAAAAAATAGTTGCTACCTGGTTACAAGTTCTGAAAAAAGGTTTTAAAAGTTTTTTATTGTGATATAAATATTCAATGTGTTAAAAAATAACTTATAAATTATTTTATAATTTTAAATATAAATTTTTTTATTACTTTACAGTAAAAGTTGAGCATAGGCTCACACTTTTTTATTTAGCAAATGATGTTATTCAATACTCAAAACGTAAGAACTTTGAATTTGTGGAATCGTGGGGTACCACATTACAACGGGCCACGACAATGGTCCGTGATGAAAAAGTAAAACATCGTATTTTAAGAATTTTTAAAATCTGGGATCAAAGACAAGTTTACGATGAAGAATTTCTTGCTGATTTGTCTGGCCTCATTTCGGCAGCTCCGAAAAAGAAAGTGGAGCCTCAACCTGTTCAACAGCCTGAAGAATTTCAAGCTGCACTTCTCATTTCTACTATGAGATCATGTGCTACTCTTGAACAGGCAACAGATGCACGGTTAAGAGATCTAAGGGATAGTAATGTAGATATTGACAATGCTGAAGAATTATGCTCGTCCCTAAAAGATCGAAGAAGAGTTGAAGATGCAGAGAAAGAAGTTGATCATGCAGCTAGAAATATTGAAAATTATGTTCGAGCACTTGAAGCTGAGATAAGGGAAAGAAAACAAGTTCTTGATCTTCTTGAGCAGGCTGATCAATTCTATGAAACACAAAGAGGAGAGGTGAAAATAGTTGTGAATGTGAGTAGTTCTCATTTTTAGAATAAATTAAAATAATAAAATTAACTATTAAATGGATTAAATAATTATTGAAAAATACACATTTCACTTGTATATAATCTGAATATTTAAATTATAGGCTTATAGAAACTTTGGTAGTAGAGTGAAGAATTTAAAGAAAAAACTAGATGAACTCTTGCCTATGTTAGCTTCCCCTCTTCCATCGCCAGATGTTAATGCTCCATCTCCAAGTCCTGACAGTGATATTGAGCTTCCAGGAGATGACAATCTAATTGATCAATCTTCATTGATTAACGTTGCCCCTCCATCAATGTATGGATCTTTTGGACAAGATTATAATCCTGTAACAGCACCACTAAATAATACGACTGCAGATTTCACTAATAATTTTCAATCTTTTATTGGTGGAAATTTGGATTTTGATCCAGTAAGATTAATAGTTTTAATGTTTATTTAATATTTTATGTGGAATGAAAAAATAATAATTTATTTCATTACAGAGAAGTATATTTAATGACAATTCTGTAGCATCTGGTAATAGTCAGCAATATGATTCTTTAGAGGTATGTTATTGTATTCTTATCTGTTGAATTACTTAATATATTATAGTATTTATACTTTTGCTTTTACATTTGAATTTGATTCTCCATAAAATCAAAGAATTTCATAAATTTTATTTTGTCTGCTATAGAATAAGTCTAGTGAAGTTATGGATATGCATCTTCCCATGCTAGAAGCAAATAATGATGAACCTGTTTCAAGCTTTCTAAAAACAGTGCTACCTTCATCAGATACAGCATCTGATTCCTGTGGTATTCCTGGACTTGGTTTAGATACTGGAGATCTAATGCCTGAACCTTTGTTATGTAATGATTATAGGCCTCCCTTGACAACACAAATGCCTATGACACCAACTCTTAGTCGAATAATGAGTATTCCTGCTACACCAGTGGGAAGTTTTAATCATACTCAGATAAGTCATAGTACACCTTTGCAAAATAGAAGTTTAAATGGAGAATCTCATACTCCATCTCCATATTCCAGCGAAAGTAGCCAAAATAATGCTTCTATGTCAACTAATGCATTTGATGCAACAATGAATGCAATGAATCCACTTCAACCGCCTCCTATGCCTCCAATAGAATTTTTGGATGATAGTAATTGTTATAATAAATTACCTCCTAAATTTCCTACATGGACATTTGCTAATGATCCACCAAAAGAACCTGTAAAATGGGAAGAAAAGGGTTTGTGATTTTTTTTTTATGTGTAAATAAAACATTGTTATGGCTAAATTTAATTTATTGTTTTGGTATATTTAGTTGTGTTTCCGGTAGTGAATGACACCAGCCCAGTTTGGCCAGTAAATGATAAAATGAAAAATCAATGGAACGATTCTAGTAATGAACAATGGGATATGGGTAATGAGCCTGCGTGGTCAGAAAATGTTAGAATAAAAGATGAAATGCTCTCTGAAACTCCAGAATCTCCACCAATGTATGAAAAAGCTGGTTTCAATGAACCAGTTGAGTACAATGATTCTCAATCGCAAGAACCAATATTGAGTAGTGTTGGTGATGTTGATCATAGGTAATCATAACGTTTTAATATGATTTATTTAAAATAAAAAGTAATAAATATGAAAGAAATTTTTAATATAATTATTTTTTCAGAGTTTTGCCAATGCCAATGTCAGTTGAAAAGCAAATACCTCATCGACTTATCAAAAGTGTTGATGTTGATCACCGGAATTTGATTAGTCTTACAGGAAGTCCTGCCAATAACAGTAATGATGCACCATCTAGCTCTCTTGCCAGTAATAGCTTATGGACTAATACAGATCAAGATTATCGGTAAAAAATATTAGAATTATTGTTATTCTTTAATGACAACATTTTTTAGCTGATGGTTTTCACAGAAAAGGGTATTTTTAATTGGTACTTTCACTTAATACTAAAATTAAAGTTATTTATGGATTTAAATATTTTTTTGTTTTTATTATTATGTAAAATTGTGAAAACTAAAGAATTTACTATTTTTATCATTAAATCATACCAATATTTTGGTAACGTGTTTGGAAAACAAATAAGTTTAGCAAAATTATGTAGGGAAGAACATTTTATTGATAATTTTATTTATTGAATAACGTATTTGCAAAAGTTAATATTTTAACGATTTCTACTAATATAATTACCGCGCAAGTTATACATATATCTACATTTATGCAGAATGAAACTCGAAGCACTTATTAGGAGAATGAATTTATACAGAATAATTTATTTATTATTTAAATAAATGAATTTATTTAGGTCATGGATTAGGTTCAAAGATTAAAGTATGTTTTGGATATGAAAATAAATGAAAAATTAATACAATAGATAGTAACGTGTTCTAAAATAGTACTTTTCGATAACTAGTGCGATAAAAGTAATTTTGTTAATATTTTTTCAAGATAGATTAATAATCAAATGAATATAGGACAATTGTTCATGATATAATTATTTTCTCGAAGAGAGTTTGAAAAAAATACCTTCATATTTAATATTTAACAAAGTCTCGGAAAATATTTCATCGGGACTAAAAATATTTACAGTAATTGACATAATTCCAAAAATCAAGTTTCAAATAACGTAAAGAGAATAAATAAATTTATACAGTTCGTTACACAGAAGGCCAAACGTTCAAGCTGGTGATATTGTTGAAAGTGTTGACATGGAGATGTCTGACGAGGAAAGCGAGAACAAACAGAAAGCCAATCGTGTTCTCGTCGACGTGAGGTCTCAAGATCGGGACATGCGAGTGCCTAATATGCCGCCTGCGCCACCTCCTGGTCCACAACATCATCATGCGACAGATATGGATATGCGGTTGTTATCGGGACCGTCGGGACCTCCTGGTCCACCTGGTCCTCCTGGTCCACCTGGTCCACCTGGTCCTCCGAATGCAATGGTTAGTAGGCCGTTAGAAGCAACATATTATAATCTATTCTGTTATGGCATGATTAAATAGAGATCATATATTAGAATATTTTTTAATTATATAAAAGCTTTAATTATATTTATTATATCAAATTCCGTCTATTATTAATATGGTTTATCGCAATGAACAGAGAGGTGGAAATCTCGGACCAGAACTTCGAGGAGTGGATACGAGACCCCCACCGCCTCCTCCATTACCGCCATTTCATCAAGGACAACCCAATTTTCAACAAAATCAGTCGGAGTTTAGGCACAATAAACAAATTGATTTTCGGTCTAATCAGCCCCCCTTTCATCCAAATCAACCAGATTTCAGGCCCAATCCAAATTACCCACCAAGCCAACCTATGCAAGATTTCCATCATCAAAGTTCGCAAGACTTTGATTTTTATGAAGGTCAACAAGGAGGGTATGCATAAACGCATATTGCGTTAAAAATAATTTTATTTAAAGGGGTGGGAAATTGTCTTCAAAATTTGATCTCGCATTTAAATAAAGTTTTCAGATATTTCCCGAGCTCTCAGGAATCGTGTGAAAATGTTTTATTTCATTAGATTTTTTCAGAGACATTATTAAAATTAGTAATAAATCTGTTTATTTAGAACATTTTTAAAACATCTCAATGGATGGAATCATTCGAAATTCGAATGAGAAAAGGGATTCCGAAGCGTCTAACAAAGCGTTTTTTTTTCCATAAAATTTTATTTGAAAGCGAAATAGTACTTTTCGATACTAGTACGATAAATTTGATTCTTGCACGTATATCAAACATTACAAGTCTGTAAGATAAATTGGTATACATGGTTTTACATCATATTAATTTTTCATTAAATTTTCAATTATAAAAAATTAAAATTTTGACATTTCTGTTACTAGTATTGTTACTAGTATTCTGAGTTAGTTGTTTATTTACTATTTCATACCAAATGCATTATTATTTATGTTAGCTAATAAATTATTAATACTTGTTTCATGAAATGTTCAGTTCGAGAGGTTCGTCGATGCAGAGGCCCGGTATGACGCGGGGAGGCGGCGCCATTTTTCGTGGTGGTGGTGGTGGCGGTGGTCCCGGCAGCGGTGGTGGTCCCAGGCCACCATGGATGGATCGAGGCGGTCCAGGTCCACGACCGATGACTATGACTGGTTTTCCAAGGTCCCGTGGTGGTCCATTTAGAGGTGCAGGTGTTTTCCGTGGAAGGGGTCGAGGTGGTAGTGGCTGGTAGATGAAGATACTATACAAAATGGAGCCAAGCTCCTCGGACTTGAAATTACTTATGACTGCACTTCGCGAGCACTATCGACACAGTCTTACGGCCATACATTTGTATATATTTATGTTCATCGGTATTTGTCCGTACTGTGTACACATTTTCTTATTTACGATGCGATTGGCGATACACGAACGTATGTCAAAAAAGTGAATATTGCAGCATGTAAAAAGGAAAGATTACGAAACGCGAGAAGCTGAGTATTACTTAGCTCTTATAAGGACATTCTTGACTAATTTTTATGTAAATTAAAGTTTCAATAAGCAGATTTAAACGTATCTACGTTGCGATTTCCTGATGTTTTACTTTTTGCTCTACATTGGTATTTTTGTTAAAAACAATCACATGGTTTTCTAGTTCACAAAACTGTTTAGTTAAATTATCTAAATAAAAGAAAAAGAATAAATTTATAATTTTTTACGTGATATATTAGTTGGTAAAATGTACAAATATTAATGACGAAGTTCAAACATCTTGCGTGTAATTATAAATCTGTTCTTTTTCGCGTATCTTGTCTTATAGCGGAAACAACTATAATTCATCATCAACATTTTAAAGTTTATAAACCGTTTGATTTTTTTTAAAATAAGAATCAAGGGTGTGCATTGATCTAGCAGCGATTTGTATGTTTAGTTTAACCCCATACTCTAGACTCGATCAAGAGCATAGTATGCAATGTACATATAAGGATTGACTTTACTTCTTATATTATAATCTCCAAATTTTATTTGGATATACATTTATGAAAAATTTTGCGAGAATGTATACATGTAAACTCGTGAACTTCATTCTTATCAGTAATGCGTACATAAAAATATAAAATTCATGCGATGAATGTAAGTTTGAACCTATTCTCAAAGAATGCCCTATAAAAAATCTTTATGGCATTCTTACTGCAAGAAACGAAGCGATGGGATATCTTGTAAATAAATTATCAGCGAAAAATATTTAGCTCTTTGAATGATTTTAATTGTTCTTCAGGTACTTTTACGTATTAGTCATTTTCTGAAGCATATACAAATGCAAAATCATTCAAAGTGCTTTCACTGTAAATGATTGTCCCACTACAGTAGTCATTAGTTCTAGCATTTCATTCGCTATTAAGTGAATGTTATTTCTTTAAGCTACACAAAGATGTCACAATTTTCTTTTTGTTTTATTGAGCTATATTAATAAAATACACTGCTGACGTTTTTATTGACGTTTGTGCATTTCTTCCTCGATTTGAAATGCACTAAGCGACATTTGTACTGACTGTTTTTCTTTGAAAAGCTATAGAAATATGAAAGATTTATAGATCATTTGATTTTCTAATCAAGCAAATAGAAGCCTGCGAATATTAATTATAGTATGTGTTGCATGGATACTATTGTGTTTTAAATAAAATAATAAGTCGCGTCTTATATTAAATAATCATTGCTACTTGTTTGAATTGAAAATATGAAGATCAAATTATTTTATATTTATATGGTAGTTTAAAGCATTCGTTAAACTAAAATCAAGCAAAGCAATTATTACAAATAAAATGTCAGTCGTATGAAGTTTTCGACGTTTCCTAATAATTATCATGTTTTTTGACATCACGATCAAGTACTTTTATCTGTATAAAACGAAAGGAATTTCAGTTATTACACATAATTTGTTTAATAAAATATTGATCCCCATTGAGGTCCTTATCAGAATCCAATATTAACATAAATATCTCGTACATTCAAGTATTTTATAATGCATAAAATTGAATAATTCTTCTATTTATATTATTAGCACAGCACAAAATAAAATATTTTGCAAATAATTATTTGAAGCTGCGAGGTACATTAATTAGAGATCACTATTTTTGTATTGTTTTTTATTTTCTTTCGTTTTGTGATTTATTATTTCAATAAGTAGTTAGGCGCGTTGTTTTCGGTACAATCTGTGATACGCGTAGTTCATTCGTCCATAAAGACAGAAAGTAAATTTAATGCAAAATTAATTGATTGCTGAGTCCGAGAAAAAAATCCGTATAATTCAATACTTTTCTATTGGCTGCAATGAATTGTTCTTAATATTAATAGGCTTTAATATTTTTTAAACATTTCGTAAAAATCTTTCATTTTTATTAATGAGGTACTAATAATTTTACTAAACATATTTTAATCACTAAACTAAAAACAAAAATTTAAACTAAGAATTCATACTAAATGAGTTATAATAGTAAGAATGAAGTCCAAATAATCGGTTTCTATCTATTAAAGGCAGTAATTCAATATTTTATAAATAACATCTACGATTATATATAAAAAAACTTGGAATTAGTACAATTCTATCCAGAATAATAAATGTTATTAAAATATTTATTAAGGTATTCATTATATTTATAATAAATATTTACAAATGCTAAAATCATCCAAAAGAATAAAGTTTCAACAAGCGCGATTTGAATTTCATTTTAACATTCATTCATATTTTACACAATTTTATTTTTCTAGTATTTTAGTTTGACTTAATTTTAAACTTTAATTTGAATGTACAATTGTATATAAAATTTGGCAGTTCGTTTAACATTTATTAAGATGTTATTTAAATTAAATGTCTTTCACCTTTGTGGTCATCCAACAATTAAAGTTTTAAAAAACATACTAAACATAATAATTTTAAAGAAATCATTTTGTTTTAAAACGTAACCAAAGTCATTATTTGTGATTAAAATATAAACTTATATTAATGCTATATGTAAAAAAGTCATAATATTTTAATATTTATCGAAAATGTATCATTCATTCAAAATATTAGTTAAATTACTTTTGCAATTCGTGTCGAAGATTTTTCACTATTTTATAATAATATTATAGTTCTAAGGAATATTTTAAAAATTAAATGCATTTGTATATACAAAAAATTAAGTTGAATTTTTCGCGTAATTTTAATTAGAAAAAAAAATTGCAAAATAAATGTTATATAAATTTTATTTGACGTCAAAATTAGATCGAACACCTAAAAAGTTTTTGTTTTAAACTAGTTATTTTAAGATATAAAACAGTTTTACTGTAACGGTATTCTAACTTTGAATTTAAATTATTGTTGTTTCATTCATATGTATATAATATGTATAAAAAATGATGTAACAAGTGAACTTTTGTGCTTTTTATATGAAAAACAATTCAGTAATATTTTAAGAAAATCAATTCAATGCATTGGCTTGACTTTGATCAATCATAAATTTAATTAAAAATTTTATACAATTTTACTTGAATATTATTTTTGGTCTTTTTTAATTTAGCCATTTGTCTCTTAGTTTTAGAAAATACATAATGTTTTATTACTATTTAATAGATCATACTGGTTTTTATTTAAAGTTGTAGTAAATAGATTTCTAGAGGAACAATTTTTGGATTAAGTAATATACCTCTAACTTTATCGAACTTGATTTTGAATAGTTTTAATAATCGTTTAATAAACTAAAATTACATACTTTTATAAAGATTCTAAATACTTTTCAATCCAACATTTGATTTTTAAATTTGACGGTATTTTAAAATTAAATTTAAACGTTGAAAATTAACTTGATAATTTACAAATACACAATATAAGTCATATTTATATAATCTAATTATTTATTCTTAACAAAATTATTATCTTTTATCCAATTAATCCTTACGATCTTTTACAATTATTGATTTTCTTACGCGTAAAAATTTTATACTTGTAAGCATTCGCAAAAATTTAATTAACGTTAAAACCATTATAATAAAAATGTTTAAAATTAAAGCAATAATAATTATTTTAGCCTATTTGATATGTTAGACAATTGTAGCTATAAAGTAATTATATTTAATCAATTACAGCAATTATGAATTAAATTATTTAGGGTCGCTGTAGCTCACCAATAAAATGGAGAATTAGTAGTTTTGTGATCCGGTTCAAATAATAGTTTATGTTGAAAAACATCAGTATTATTGTAAATATGAACTTTGATGACAAGCCACGAAATCAGTAAAACTACTTTGGAAAATAATTTTTAAATTTTTAAATATTACGATTTTTTTACAATTTCTTTATTTAAAAACAAAATTCAAATTATAAATGTATAAAAAGATGATTTATATAGAACCACATTATTTTACCAATAAGCTAGTTATTTTTTTATTTTTTTAAATATTTCATTTCATATTTTTTAGAAATAAGTAAAAGTAGAGATATAACTTCTGTACTAGTAAAAAAATTGATTTTAATTTTTAATTAACAAAAATTTTAAATTTGAAAAAAAATACGCTTCTTAGGGACTTCTTTCTCGGACTCACTTTCAGAAGTACGAAAATTGCGTCGAATTGAATTCGCACATTGTAGTTTTTAAGATGAAAACCACCGTCTTTTGATTTATTTGTGTAGTATTATGCTTTTAATACGATATTTTAGTAAGCTATTTTTTAAATCAGAAATTGAAATATTTCTAATGACAATTATATTATTTTAATAAAATGTATATAATTCTATATATTAATGTATAAATATGTGAATAATGCGTAGCTGCATACTGTGTATGCCAAATAATTTTTTTTATATAAATCAATAAAAAATTTATTATTACAATACTGAGTTACTATTTTAACCACTCATTTTTTTAATATTATTATGGTTCAATTTTTTAATACGATTTTATTTGGAATGTGATCATTAAAAATATAAATAAACGATTTATCGATTAGAATAAATTGAATGGCTAAATATGCAAATTTAAAAATGTTAAAAAATTTTCTTGTTTTTGAAACTTTTAACATTATTCGTTTCATCCGTAAGACAACAAAGTCGTTGAAAAAAGTCATATGTTAGGACTAAATTCAATTGAAACGGTTGAAACTCTAGCTATAATGTTTTCGCATTGATGTTCCGCACACCAGCCATCGTACGCCGCTCTGTGATTCTTATTGATAACGCTGCTCATTGGTACATTTAAAAAAAATACTAAGCTTGCTACCCAATAAGCTGCAATGTCTATAGGAACTGCAGAGTACGAAACACGGCACATGAAACACGAGGTAGAGACTTGAATATGAAAATAAAAAAAAGGATTTTGTTCTAGCCCTATAGCAGTGTGAATCAGATTTGCTTATGTAGAATCATTATACCAATTCAGAATAAATGAAACAGACCTTATTCCTAAGTTCCTAAGCCAATTGTTGCTATGATCATACAAAGATGATAAATTAATTTTTTTCACGTAATTCAGAATTATTAAAACAATCTAATTTTCTTTTTATTATTTTTCCCTCTTGTCTATTAGCATTGTGCGACCCTATATGCCTACTACCTCTACGGATGGTTTTCTATAACTTCTATTTACATTATATTAGTATCAGGCAAATCATTAGTTGTCTCAGATTTTTATATATAATAGTGAATTTTTCCTTTTTATTTTCCCCAAAGTAAGTATCGAGCAACTAATAATAGAGAAGATTGGTTTCACGAGAATTTTTCAGAGACGAAGAACAAATAACATTAGAGTATAACTTCAATAATTATTATATTTTGAAAATTAGTGTTGTTTCATACACTAAACTTTTGCGTTATTTCTTCCAATATATATTCACATTAGTTTTTTTACAGCATATACTGTTAATATACGGTTCAGGAACACCCTATCTCGGCGCTCGATTCAAGAACGCTCTATTTCGGCGCCGGATTCACGAACGCCCTTATCTCAATTGAGATTTTTGTTTCTCAGATTTTGTAGTGGCAGCACTGCGCGATTTTGAAATACAGCTTTTATAGGCATCAGACGTGTCTACAATTCTGAAAAAATCAGAATTGCTTATTTAACATTGCCTTTGCTTAATTTATAATAAAAATTTACCTCTATATCGTTAAATAAATCAAACTCGAAGTTTATAGTCGATATATAATTATTGCTTTTTCAAAGAGAAAATTTGGTTACGGTGAAATTTTTCGACCCCGAGATTTCGATGATTTTTTATCTTTCTGATGAGCTCCCTGAGTCGAAATGCGCTTTCAAGAAAATATCTGTGTGCATGTATTTGTGTGTGTGTATGTGACTATGTGTGTTATAAATTTGACCGCAGCATAAAGCGAAACTGGACATGGAGATATAAAATTCATCTTTGGCAGGTATATGGAGTTTATTTTGAAGTTCAATTATATAGTTGATCAGATACTATTAAGTATTTAAAAAATAATAAAAAAAATATGGAAAAATCGAAATTTTTGTTTTTTATCGCCGGGTTTAGATATCAGTCAGAAGTAAACCCACTTTCTGAAAGGTCTTGAAATTACCTATTAATCCATACTTTTGTCTCGGTCAGATAATATTAAATGTACCAATCATTGGCCATCTTAAGAGCCTAAAGTTAGATACTACAAGAGTTTGAGGTATAAGAACACTAGTAAATCTAAAATAACAACTATATAAGTGGTAAATCGGTCGTCATATCGTCAGAAGAAACCTTTAAAAAGCGTATTTAATAATTTTATCATAATAAACTAATGAAATAATGACGTGTATCAATGCACTAGTCATTGGCCACTATAGGAAAAAACTGTTCCTAATGTCCATAACTTTTGCTCCAATATATGGAACTTGGCCCCCTTACTACAATACCGTACATAATAATCTTTGTTAATTGAGAATATGTGATACATTTTTAATTGTCAACTTACATAAACTGTTGTCTGTAATGTCTATTTAAAGATGCAATGCAACAATGTTACTTAAAATATGCCAAAACATATTTTACTTGAATATATA
>UXGD01005527.1:0-14263 GCA_900474315.1 Torymus auratus
CGTATTTTATTTTTAATAGGCTTGAAACTGTGCCAATTACTCAGTCGGTAATGATACGGCTATGGCATCCCGTTAACCCCTGATTTCAAGGTCCAAAACGTCACATAACCTCACTCACTTCGCCATATTTTAAGCCAATTATTTTGTTAAACTTGAGTATTTTTTCCCTCTTAAAAATTTGAAGAAAACTTGAATAATTTAATAAAAAGCGTGAAAAATTGCAAAGTCGATAAGTATAAGTAGGCGTAAATCTAATAGTATTGAATTTTCTAAGTAACACTATAATCAGCAAAATACGTCTTGGCAATCATAGCGTGACAATTTTTCATTTAAATAATTGTATCATTTAATGGAATTACAGTAATGATATATACAATATAAAGTTATTATTATCGTTAAAGGAAATCCGTTGTCAACAGATCGTAGTGGGCGATATCGTCAGGGTGAACTGCGATGACGACGTGCCGTGCGATCTCGTCATTCTGCAGAGCAGCGAGCTCTCCGGAAAATGCTACGTTACGACATCGAACCTGGATGGCGAGACCAACTTGAAGACACTACAGGTGTGACAGTTATACGCAAACGTTATGAATTCGAAATCGATTGGACTTTAATGAAAAGACTTTAGAAAAACTTTCTTTATCAAGGATAGATTTTTTTTACGATAACACGAAATCATCAAATTGAAGTTTCTCTATTATGTAATTATAATTAAGGAAGCGATTCTTAAAAAAAAAGATTAAATAATTTATTTTCTATTACCTCGGAGAATAAAAAATACATTTATCTGTATATGGATAAAGTTTGGAAATACTTGCAAACTGATATTGAAAGAAAATTTTATAAAGTATAACCAATAAACTGTGAAACGTGATAGATGGCAAAATATCATTTTAACATAAGAAATTCGTGTATTTGCCGATTCAGGTGCCAAAGATATTCGCCGACCTCGAGATCGAGCAGATCGTTTCGACGACGGCGACGATAACGTGCCAACCGCCCATGGCCTCGCTCTACGCGTTCGAAGGCCGCGTCCAGGCGACCATCCCGCGCGAAGGCAGCAACGACGACGATCATGAAGTGCGCACTGGTCCGCTCAGCATCGAGAACCTTATGCTGCGAGGCGCCAGGCTCAGGGACACAGATTTCATTATCGGCTGTGCCGTGTATACCGGTAGGGATTCAAAGCTGTCGCTTAATTCGAAATTGAGTACAAACAAGTTTTCTACCGTCGAGAAGTAAGTAGAATATTATGGAGTATTGGAGTTTTGCTTTGGATTGGATTGTTGGTATGGGAGGTAAGGCGAGTTTGTTTGTTGCAGGGCGTTGAATAAGTATGTTTTGATATTTATCGCTTTCTTATTCATGGAGGTGAGCTTTTGCACCATCATGAAGGCAATGGTTGGTAACAAAGCAAAGTGGAGTGTCTACCTCGGAGAGCAGACGTACGATATGTTGTCTACTTTGGTGACTGATCTCCTTTCGTTCACGATACTCTTTAACTATGTTGTACCTATTTCTCTTTATGTGACAATAGGTAATTGAAGAAAAGAAAAATGTTAAACTTATATTGCTTTACATTTAATGGAATTACAAATTGCTGTCTGTTGTAGAGCTCCAAAAGTTTTTAGGATCCTTCTTCTTCAGTTGGGATATGAAGATGTATGATCAATTAACCGGTCAACCCGCGCTAGCTAACACATCAGACATAAACGAAGACCTTGGCCAAGTTGAGTATCTCTTTTCCGACAAAACCGGTACGCTTACAGAAAATCTCATGATATTCAGGCGTTGTTACATCGACGGCAGAGCTTACATGGAAAAGGACTGCGATGGCCGGTTGTACCTCCTGACCCCTAATGGAGTTGACATAGACGCTGAACAACTCGATGTCTGGACTGTAGGTACCTTTAGTTCTGTATAGGGATTTATAGGGATTTTATTTACGAGTTTCTGCTTCTATCATTATTTTAGCCGGAAATCTGGCACTTTATGCTGAGCATATCCCTGTGCCACGCTGTACATATCGCTCCTCCTGTTCAGAAGGCGAAAGCTGAATTGAGAAGAGAAGAGTTTCGCGAGAGCTTCCGTTTGAGGAAGGTGATAAGAGTAAATAGTTCCCTTATGATGGATCCTAGTTTACCGGAATACCAGGTACGTATTATATTTAGAGAATAATTTTACACGGGTGGAAAGAAGCTGATTTTCTTTAAGGGGTGCCATAGCCGTATCATTACCGACCGAGCAATTGACACAGTTTCATTTCAAGCTTATTAAAAATAAAATACGTAAAATCATAAAAAATTAAGAGAACACTTCGCTGCGGTTTTTAACGTTCTATTACTCAGTAAAAGCTTGAAGTCGAAATACCAAGTAGTTTTTGCAAAAACCACTAAACTAAACCACTAAAATAGTTTACCGAGGGCGAAAAGTAGAATGTTTTAGATCGAGTGGCGAGTTTGTTTGGATGCGAGGCGAAGATGAGTATACTATAAACACACGAGGTCAAAAAACCTACCAGCCCTTGATGGTACACACCATATTTTTTGTGACAAGTAATATTATGAGGGACCTAGCTTAACTTCTTCGATTTTCGTATACACATGCACGATTTTAGCGGGGTTTTTGCCTAAAACTCGAGCTGGAAATCCTTTTTTCATGACCGACGAGCAAAAAAAAGTTAATCTTTTATATAGCTGGATAAGTAAATTTTCTGTCTGGCGGCCGTAAACATTACTTTTCCCCCACTGCTCTAAAACTGCATAAAATCGAAGCTTGATTTCTCATAAAATTACATATTTCACAAAAAATATGGCATTCACCAAGAGCTAGTCGGCTTTTCGACCTCATGTGTTCGGAAGACAAGTCGTAGGCGAGTCAGCACGAGCTGAAGGCAAGTGCGTTTGGCGAGCCGAAGTGCGCCACACTCGGTCTAAAAAAGCCCATTTTCCGCCCTTTGTACATAATATAATATTTCCTGACAGCGGACCCAAAGTTCGATTTTGCACACACAAATCAATGCGCCAACTCGAACTTTGCGCCGACTATTAGAAAAAATAGTAAACATATTTATTATAGGAAAATAGTGTATTATAACAATGTACTATTATATTACGGGAAATTGAAAATTTCTTCCCATTTTTAAATAGGCGGCATCAGCCGATGAGAAAGCTCTGGTCGAAGCGTCAGCTCGATGCGGGGTTATATTTCAAGGCGACAGGGACACCGAGGGCATGGAGATTAATGCTAAAGGCACTATACTTAGGTTTGAGAGGCTTGATACTTTGGAATTTACTTCAGGTAACTTTTCGTTAATTTTCAAGAAAACGTTTGAAACTTGTATAGATTTCTAAAATTCTCAATGAACATTTTTTGATGTATTTTTTCAGACAGGAAGCGTATGTCCGTGATAGTTAAGGACTCTGCGGGAGATATTTGGTTGTACTGCAAAGGGGCAGATTCGTCGGTGTTCCCTCTGATAGAACGTGGGAAGGTGGACGGTGCCAAAGCACACGTGGCTGACTTTTCCATGGTTTGTTCCCTGCATTCTCCTTTCGTATAGCAATAGATCTGATACCAACATATATAATATAGTTAAGCTAATTGAGTTATCGATTTATTCAGAGGGGATTGAGAACATTGGTAGTTGGATTCAGAAAGTTCACTCAGGAAGAGTATAACGTGATCAGTCGCCAGGTGAACGAAGCGAGACAAGCGATCGGCAAGGATCGTTGGGCGATCGTCGAACGTGCTTACACTAAACTCGAAAGTGGGCTCAGTCTGCTGGGAGTGACTGCCGTCGAGGATCGGCTCCAGGAAGGCGTTCCTGAGACTTTGGAAAAGCTTCGAGTTGCTGGGATCAAGGTATAAGCTGACAGTCATCAATCCTAAAATTTAGGTAAATTACACGGATTATATTGACTACCTTAGGTGTGGGTGTTGACGGGCGACAAGGCAGAGACTGCGGAGAACATCGCCTTTTTTTGCGGTCACTTCAAGAAGGGCACCAAAATCCTCAGGCTCATGAACGTTCATTTGACTCAGCTGTGCTACGCCACCCTTACAAGTTTTGAGTACTACAGTAACCTTATATATACTATCCACTCATCAATTTACCTTATCCTTTCTATAGTGTATCGCAAAAACCTAATGTTACAATTTTTAGACGAAAGATGAAAATCGATCCGTTTACGCAGTATGGACTGCTGGTTGACGGGGCGAGCATGGCCGTGGCGATGAGGAACTGCCCGAGCTTGCTGAGGAATGTGGCGATGGCCTGCGAAGCTGTTGTCTGTTGCCGCATGTCACCGTTACAGAAGAGTGAGGTGAACCGGTTATACCACTTTCTGCGGCTTCCCTGTTCATCTTCACCGCAATAACATTATTGAACCTACTTTTAGATGGTGCAACTAGTCAAGTACGCACGCGGAAGTCCCCTGACAGCAGCTATCGGTGACGGCGGCAACGACGTCTCTATGATCAAGGAGGCCCACGTGGGTTTGGGGATTACGGGCAAGGAGGGTAGGCAGGCTGCGATGAGTGCAGACTTTGCCTTCGCCAAGTTCCAACATTTGGAAAGAGCCTTACTGGTGCATGGACACTGGTTTTACCTCAGAGTGGGAGTACTTGCGCAGTACTTTTTCTATAAAAACTTGGTTTTCATCACGCCGCAGTTGTTCTTTAGTATTTTTAATGGATTTTCCGGACAGGTGGGTGTTAGATTAAGGGGTGTTTCGATACGATCTAACCATTAACGAAATTATTGGTTGTAGGCCCTGTACGATAGCATGTTTCTAATGTGCTTCAATATATTTTTCTCGTCGGTGCCGATTTTGATCTTCGGTATATCCGAGCAGAATTACTCGGATGAGAGGCTCTCCAGGTATCCGCAATTGTATCAATTGCACAGGAAGAATTATTTACTGTCGAATAGACAGTTTCTATTGTGGATGTTCTTAGGTATATACATATATAACATTAGGAAACAGCTATGTGTTAAGCAATAAATAATGTTGCATGGTTCTATCTTAACTTTGCAGCTATCTGCCAGACATGTATTATATATTTTATACCATTTTTCTACTGGAAATTCAACCCAATGATTTTCCACGACGCCACAACCGCGGACCATTGGTGCTTCAGTACCTGCATTATGCATCTTGTTACCTTAGTCATTAATTTACAGGTATACGGTTAGTTCTTCCCTCTTAGCACATATCGACCACCAACATTAATTACACGTTCTATCTATTTACAGATATTAGTTTTAAGTTCTTACTGGACCTTCCTATTAATATCCAGTATATTCCTCACCGAGATTTTCTTTTTCACGTTCACCTTCTTCTACTCGTTCTGGTACCTGTAAGTATATACATCTCTTCAAGCACCAACAATTATATCCATACATTCGACGATTTTTAGAAGATACGACGGAGACATGCTCGCGGTGTTTCCGAGGCTCGTAGCCTCACCGACGTTCTATTTGTTGACGATCATCGTGGTTGTAGCCTGTCTGGTGCCCACGATACTCTACGCCGTGTACAGAACCTCAAGGCCTACCAGAATGCGCGGACTCCTCGAGAGCCGGGAGGAGAGCATCAGTGAGATTATGTTCTCGCCCGTACAGCCGGTCTCCCCTATCTTACCAGTAGGCATAGTAGTAAAAATGACTATGTATATAATGAAAATGAAAGATACGATTTTAATTGGTTTTGATTTCAGAATCGACGATCGTCCACTGTTGTTCCTTGGAGAGGAAACTTCTCCTGTTACGACAATAAGGCTTTCTAACTAGACTTTTAATGAGAAAAAGGAGAATTGAATTACCGTTTTGTACATAAAGAAATGTGTAAAAATAACAAGATGTTTTTTTTTATATTTCTAAGAGACATGCACGTATACATTTTACGTATATATAGACTGTAAGTATGGACGAAACCAAATGACTATATTTTTCATACGCTTCGTATTATATAATAATATACACGTCTTCAAATAAAAAAAAAGATTTTTCAAAACGAAAAGAAATTGAGATTTTATTTATAATATATATGTATATCTGTACAGTTACAACAGGCACGGCTTTGCACTCGAAAAGTCACGCGCACGTCCCGCGGGACGTTGAAGCTCATCATCATCATCATCATCATCATCATCATCATCATTGTTATTAATTATTATACTTACTTATATGCTATACCTAGACGCTATAATATCATTAGGAATTTACAATTCAATGCTCCCCGCTCTCTTCATCTCGCACTTAAACCAATGAGAAAGAAAACCAAGAGATGATTATAAATGCACATAAATAGGGGTATATGACTCATGGCGGTGCATGACGTGCAAAAGAAAAAACAAAAACGAGGGGAATAATATCTCACTTCAAGTAGGTACCTACACACATGCTTGATTTTATGACACAATATCGAAAATACAATTCGTACGTGGATCGTCATAGAGTTCTTATACTGTAATGTACTTATATCATGTAGAAAGACTCGAGCGTCTGTGTATATTCTCAAAAATATATAATACAATACATTCTGTTCGAAAAATACTATTCGTTATCACATCGTCGCGACTCCTCATCCACCTCCAACGCCGAGTCTTTCGAGATTCCAGCTTCACTACTACAGCTCACGCACGCACGCACACACATACACACACACACACACACACACACATACACATATATGTATGTCTCTGCCAAGCAGCCTCGTGAGTCGTGAGATTCGCATTCGGCAGTTTTAAGTATTAGACTATAGGGGGTGGAGCGAAGGAGGCGAGTAAGGCACTAATCGAGAGACAGGATCGACTCGATCGAGGAGCGACTGCGAGAAGCCGGCAGCCGAGGACCGCCGAGGTAGCTGATCGGGTTGGCATAGCTGCGCTGGTCCGGCGACAGGTAGATCGGTGCCAGGATCATGTTGCGTAACTTGAGCGCCTGCTCTTGCGCTATAGAATGATAAAAGAAGCTTAATTTTAATGTTTTTGTGAAGTTGATACTTATGAAGAAACAAGAAGGGACTCGTGTGTCTTTTTAAATTAGATATAATCAAGTTTCTTTGTACAAATTAGTATGCTAAAATAATGTATCCATACTTATATAGTTATACTTTAATGAGACCTTTTTGCAAATCTTTTTAAACAATGAAATAAAACTATGAGTAATATAATTGACTAAAATAGCACACATTATTTTACATAAAATAAAAAATCATCATGCGAGTCGCCTTAAGATTGATCGGAACTGACCTGCCGCGTTGCTCCAGGTAGCCGGTTGACGTCGCTTCTTGCCGTTCTTCGCTTGGCCCTGCGCATCCAAGTGCACCCACATAAATTGTTTAATGTTCAACACTTTTATTCTTTAAAAAAAAAGCAGAAAATAACTGCGCAGCAGGTGATAGTAGATGCAACGAATTCTTGCGTGTCAGTCGCATACTCAAAGCGTCGTGTCAAAGTTTGCCGTTTTCTTTTACCTTTTTTTTTACTTCTCGTAAATTGTTAATTTTCGAATAACAAAGCTAAGAATGCATACTTAATGCTCGGTTTTTTTTATTGTGAAGCATATAGGAATTGTGTAAATAGACATTGAGAGGACTGCAGCCCAAAGCGTGACATGCAATGAAATGAACATAATTATAAATGTCGGATGCGATTCGAGAGCCGTTTTTATTATCTTTCATATATAGATAAAATGTAGGGTCAGAGATAGATTACTTTCTTCTTTATATAGGTATACTGTATCAATGCAGCAGATAGAATAGAGTGGGAGAGTAGAAGCAATGGTATGCGACTCATAGACTTTTTGTGTAGCCAAGTTTTATGCACAGTTCTTTTTTATTAATATTTATCGTTCTACTAGCTGTAAGTATAATTTGTATTGTGTTGTTAAACATGCCCATCCAATAGTTTTGGCGTCATACACTTTAGTATACGCTATTTATTTTATAGTATACACTAGAAAAATCATTTGCACAAATGCTTATTTTACAATAAGATTATAAAAATGTTCTTTTGTCTGAAACGTGGCAAATGAATTTTCTTCATTTCAATTAAATGCAGATGTTTTTGTGTACCTTTAACATTCATCTGTTGTATCAGAATCATCTTTATTGTTGAAGATCGAATTTAAAGTAATCACATTGTCATCGAGACTATTCAACGACGATTTTCTGATCTGCAATTGAATTTTGTAGGTCTATATAAATTTTATCATATACAAATTTTTTACATAATACATCATTTTTTTACAATTCTCAATTAAAAAAAAAAAAAAAAAAAAAAAAAAATCATGATCCCTCGCATGTACAAGATGATGTTTGCAAAAATATGCGGTGAATCCAATTTATGCCACCAAAGCGTTGTTATTACACACGCATAAAATATAACTTGTGTTACACAAAATATGGAGTTACATGTCGTTAAAAAATGAAATAAAAATTATTATGCTTCATCGAATGGTAAAAATTCAAAATGTGTGTTACACGTGAATGACGTTGATAATAAAGTAAATGTCTCAGTTTCAAATTCGTAGCAAATATTAATATAATATACTAAGCAATTGTACTAATTATAACTTACTCAACTAATGTGACATTATCTTACTTTAATATTTAATCGATAATATAGAAATTTGGTTTTAAGCTTATATAAAATCAAGTCCTTTTACTTTAAGCTTGTGTAGATTCAGTCATTGATACTATAGTATTCTTTATCAACCTGGAACATTTACTTTTGTTAAAATTCTCTAAATGCAATTTTCAATACTCATTAGTTTTTACAATCTACTTAATACTAGTTCAGACTTAAAATATTGGTTTCCTCTGTGATGATTGCGATTAAAAATAACACGAAGCTCTGTTTGGAAGTTGTGCAATATGAAGCATAAAAATACGTTTTATATTCATCGCAATGGTTAAAAGCTTGTCTAAAAATATCTTATTTTCTCTGCGCATAGAATGATATGATATTTATAAAATCTTCTGTAAGTTCGATCGTAGATAGGCCGGCTCTTTATTCTTTAAATTACTTTCGATAAATAATACTACCTACCATACGAAATTCTTCACGAAACATTGCTCGATTATAGATTATTCACTTTACGTAATATTAGAAACGATTCGGTGAAGCTTCGCAAAGTGTGCGAGATACTACAGAAATTATAGAAATACTATAGAAATAATAAGTTTAAGTGCACTTATGCGTAACAGAGTTCGTACATGACTGATTACCTTTATAACGATTTAATCTAAAACGAAAAAGTGCGCTATTTGCGTTCGGTCATAATTATAGCACGATACGTGCAAAAAAGAAAATACAATGAATTTCCATACTTTTATAGAACGTAGACCTACCAACAGTTACTGAATATATTCAAGCACCTTCAAGAAATTATAAGATTTATACAAGAGTTGAGCAGACAAACATTGTTAACGTTTGCATCAACAGTTCAGAAGAGCTAATTATTCGTATTAAAAAATTTAAACAATCAAACGAAAAATCCTGCAATTGAAAACATTTATAATAGTATTTTTCGTCACTCACAAGGCGGTAAAATGCGATTTCACGGAGCGAGAAGTGATCGCAGCGCACAAGGGCGTGAAATCTTACGGCCGAGTGAGGAACATTACTTTTTGATATACATATCCGTAAAATTCAATTTTACGGGGCTCATTTGCCTATGTAAAAATGCGATTACACGTACCGGGAACCGGGTAGGTGAAATCGCATTTTACGTCCGCAAATGAGTGCGTATAAAAACAAATTTAACGCGGACACGTGTATGACAAAAGTATGAACGTATTTATAAAAGTATGCGAAAGTCACGTTATCGTCATAATATACCGATTCCCGGCAATAAATATAGATAGAAAAAAAGCCGAAAAGAAAAGAGCGGCGCGCGCGGGGTCTATTCGGTCTCGATCGGCTTATCGATCATCCTCGCGGTAACCCTCTCGACGACGCTACTGGGCCGCGGTGGCTTGAACGTCGTGAAGGTGCTGTTGAGGTGCAGGCTCACGGGCCTCGCGGACGGCTCATCGCTCGTGATATCGCACTGCAATACAATGTGCTGCTCGCTGGGTATCAGCTCGGTCCTGATCTCGTTCAGACCCGTCACCGAGAAGTTCGTTTGTAACAGCGCCTGGGCGCGAGGTCGTGCTTTCTTGCTTACCGGAGCAGCTCGGACCTCGGGCTTGCCGTTGGCCTCGATGCTGACCTCCGTCGCCGTGAGCTCGGGCTCGCTGCTCTCCTCCTCCTCCTCCTCCTCATCTTCCGGAAGGGTGTCATCCTCGTCCTCCGCTGCAGCTTCCTCCTCCTCGAGTTCTGGTTCTTCCTGCAGGTCCTCCATCGACTGAAAATTGGAAGAGAGAGAATCGTGGGATTGCGTTATTTGTCGTGAACAGGGTGAGAGAAAGAGATAGAGAGAGAAAGAGAGAGAGAGAGAATGAAAAGTTGGAGGTTTCTCATTCCCTTTGGTGAGTCGTTAACATCGTAGGTTCTACCTAATCTTTTATAGTGGAAAATAGTTATATAATCTTAATCTGCATAAACCGTATTTTTCATAAACAAAAAATTACCTTTTATAGTAGCAAAGAAATTCACTATACAATGATAGGTTAGAATCTAACGAGTTAACAGAGATGAGGTGATTCTACTGAAATTGTGTTATCTCGGATCAAGGTTACAATTTTTTTAACCTTTGGGGACCGATGTTCCGGATACTTGATCGTTCTAATGCATAAAAAAGGTATATTATTATATCATGAATTGATCATGCGTCAGTGTCGATCGGGAGTTGAGCCAATATATACACTGACAGAAAAGCCCGGGCAAAAATTCCCATGTAAGCTCTTTTAAGTTGACCATAACTCCTCAAAACCCAAATATTTACAATCTTGTATCTGAAAATATGCATATGTTCAACAGTAGAAAGTCCGTGAGTGAACGAAAAATCAACCCCTTTAATGTCAACATAAAATTCAATTTTTAAAACTAATGTTTATTTGTCATATTTTTAAGGAAGGTTCTAAAAAACAATTATATCGTAAATACAAATTCATTAATAAATAAATAAATGAGCTTTTCTATAAGTAAAAATTGAAGATGTTACCTGTCTCGTTTATGTGCTTAGCACGGCACACTCATAACAGCAGTAAATTACTTTAAAAAAAGTCACACACGAGTTAAAAGTACAGTGGATTTGCCCATATAAGTCTTTATACCGTATAAGTGGTTAGCGCGACCGACGACCATGCCAAGGTCCCAGGTTCGAATTCCCCGATGTCAAAAATTTTTTAATTTATTTACTTTAACCATAATGTTTAATTAATATATCATTTCTATCATATTTAAATATTAAAATTATGTGTCTGCCACTCGCTCTCCACACGGAAAACACTTTCGTTAAACGATTTTACGATTGACAGCAACGCTATATTCTATAAGTTTCCCGGCCTCATTGAAAACATGATTTTGAGTTTCTTTTATATTCTGATGCCATGGGAATATGGGATGTTCATCGAATTTCGGCAACTGATTCGCCGAAACTCGGAGAATCAATCGCCGAAATCTCCCGTATGTAATTTTTCGTCATTTCAGTACCTAGAACAGTTACCGAAAGTGTTTTTCGTGTTCCATTCGTCAAAAAAAAGATAAAATAAATTTTGTTGTCCTGTAGCCGTAAAATGAATTTTTGCGGCCCATATAGAGGCCGCGAAATACTCAATGTAAAACAATGTAATACATTTAGTACTTCGCGACTTCCATATGCGATGCGAAATTTCATTTTGTGGCCTTCGGAGCAAAAAAATAGTATATACTACCACGGACACATATTGTATCATTCTCACTCGTGCGTATGGCATCCCGTTAACTCGCACTCGCCGAGATACATTTTGCGTCCTTGGTGCCTAATGTACTATTTTCGCTAATGTAATAACTTATCAAAATTCCCATGTTAGATTTGGAATTTTTCCTATGCGTGTATTGGAATTTCTGCTAAAATCCAACTTTTATGGTTCGGTTACGATTGCAGCATAGAAATGTTTCCATGCCAACATACAAATTTTTACCGGAGTTTTTCTGCCAGTGTACTGGCTTTTCGGTCCTCTATAAGGGTTAAAGTTGATATTCACAATTTCAATGCATCACGTCTTCAACAAAACATAGCGCGAAGAAAGCGCGCATAGTTTAAAGTTCATTGGAACAAATTTCCAAAAAACATAATCTTACAGTAAAAAGAGAAAAATGAGTTACATATTTATATCATGCTGTGGGAAAAGATATTGGCTTATTACCTATCTTATCAACCATTAACATATTATTACAACATTTTTTCAAATCATCGATAAGATAGGTAATGTGATGTGTACATAAAATTTAGCATTCCACTTAAAACATAGGATCACATAGACAACAGTAGAATCGACGAGAGGCTAAAAAGTCTCGCTTCGCGCAGGTGGATCAGACACAACAATAGCGATAAACATGTGTATATGTACAGGAAAGAGTAAGAAAAAGAGGGACATGCAAGAGCTATATATGTATGAGGGTGGGGCTAATTCATACATCTTTTCCAGGGCAATTATCTTTGCCGGTATTGAAATAATTAACTCTGTTAACGTATAAAAACTAAGTTTAGCGTGTTATAACAGCCTGAAAAAATTTTGATGGACCCTTCTTATTTGTCAAATATTGAACTGTAGTCAATAGAAAAAAAGATCGTTTTTTACAAAATAGCCCCACCCTGGGGGCAAATTCGTTCAAGTACCGGGGTTATTTCGTACGATTTAATAATTAAATAAAAGAAGTAAACGAATCAAATTTTTCAATTTTAGAATCGATACATAATTTACAATAATTTATTGTAATTATGAGTTAACAATTAGTATTATGATACTACGCTAGTGAAAAAAATTGTTGTGCCTCAGAGGGCTAACGTGTGTGGAACTGTACAAATGAATTAATGCCAAAGTATGTCAAACTATGCCACACTGTACACAAATAGGTAGATTTCGGATATTTTGCACAGTTTTAGTACGGATTGGCACACTTTTGCACGTTTCAGCACACTTTGTCACAGTTTAGCACAAAAAGCTTTTAGCCATTAAAAATAAATTTAGCTTGATTATTTGGCACAGTTGTACACAGTTTAGCACACTTTGACATACTTTGGCATAGTTGAGGACAGTTTTATGCAGGTTGGCACAACTTTATCACACCTCAACACAAATTGTTAAATTTTTAAAATAAAAACAATCATTTATTGTTAACAATATAAAATATTTTCATAACCCGTTTATAGTCATTAGACTAAAGAATTTTTAATATTTGAAAATCATTTGAGTTAAGCTAATATAGTCAAGTGTGTCCATTTGTTTCTAACTGAGCTTAACGATTATATTTAAATATTCAAAATTGTTGTTAATAATAAATTGGTTCTATTTTATTACTTCTATTATTTTACTAAGTGAATAACAGTTTGTGTGTTAAATTGTGCCAATTTGTATTAATTTGCACAAAAACTGTGCCAAAGTGTGTCAAACTGTGCCTAATAATAAAGCTAATTTTATCTTTAGTGACTGAAAATTATTTGTGCCAAACTATGCCAAAATGTTCTAATTATCTCATAAAGTGTGTCAAAGTGGAAAATCAAATTATATTTATTTTCAAGAGCTGCCCGTATGGAAAAAAGAATCGTAGGGAATCGTAATAAACCATATGAAACCGTAGCAAACCGTAAGAAACCGAAAGAAAAGTGTTGGATTTCGGACAATTAGCAGCGTTTTTGTACGATTTTGTACAGTTTCCTACATTTATTATTTCCACTCAAAAAATTTGTTGTATATATGCGAGAAATTTATGAATCGTAATAAAACGTATAAAAACATATAATACCGCATTAATCTGCACATAAACGTAAGAAAACGTAGGAAATCGGTTAAATTCTTTAAAAATTACAGATATTATTATATACGAAAACATTTTGTACGCACACAATACTCAGATGAATTTTCGTGTAGCCCCAAATTTTCATAATATCGAGCTTCGAAAATTACTAGAATAGCCGTTGCAAACTCAAATACTCAAATTGTCGAATGATTTAATCAAGTTCTATATACAAAAGTTTGTGTCTACTTATTAGGTTTAATCTACCATACCGAGGTCAGATACAAGTTTTTACTCAAAAAATAACTGGCATCTACGAAATTGCCCCGTGTACGAATTTGCCCCACTCTCCCCTATATATATATATATA
>UXGD01005528.1:0-14257 GCA_900474315.1 Torymus auratus
GGCAACGAACTCGGTTCGAAGAGATAAAAAAGCTATCTCTGTGCCGAATTTCAAGACGACTGGTTAATTTTTGCTCTAGTTATCGTGCGACAACAAAAACAAATTTTTTTTCTAAAATAATTTTTTTCTCTGAAACAAATAAAGATAATCACTTGAAATTTTAGCCCAATATTGCCCCAAACAAGTGTAATAAGGGGTTAAAATTTCAAGTCAATAAATTGAGAATTTATTTAGAAAAAAATAAAGAAGTTTAAACCATATTTTTTTAATAACAAATGACAGACTTAAGATAATTAAACTTAAAAAAAAGAAATTATAGGTAATTTGACGACCTTTAAATAAAAATTGATTATATTAAGTAATATCTACCGTAACATATTTAAACATAAAATACAACGAAAAATTCAAAATCGTTTTTTGGTTATAAATCGAAAGATCGAAAAACGAAAAAATGAAAAAATAGGTTAAGCTATCTCTATTCTCCTTCGGAACGAAGAGAACGAAGCTTTACCGAATGAAAATTGGTCAATTTGTTCAAAAGTTATAGCCGGTACACACACACACATACACACACACACACACGAAAATTTTTTTGCTCAAAAACGACGGATTTTTGTGCCAAAAGTCTTAAAACATTTTTTTAAACATTTTTTGTTTGAACAAATTTTTTCACCATTACAAAGCTTCCACTTTGAGAAAGCAAAAACTTGTTAATGATTTTGTCAGTGGTATTGTATAGTACCAGTCATACTCTTCAAAACCGATTTATATTTATCTGAATGTGACATTCTCCGACCAGTCAGTATATGATCATGTAGTGTTGACATAGATCTTTAACTTGATAGATATCAAAATAAAAGAATGGTAGTAAGATGATTCAGAATAAATATTGTAGGGTATGCATGGCACTTAACAATATCATTGACCAAATAATTAAAATAAAACTTTTCCGGACGTTGCAATAATTTAAAATTTTTAGAATACTCTAATTTTTATATAACTCAAAGTATATATAGGGTTAGCTATGTTGGTCTGATTAATGATAACAAATTGGATATTTATAAGTTATAGATACCGACTTACTTAATATTGCAATAAGCCATTATTATAATCAGACATGTATTTTGAAGAAATGACTTTCCCAAATATCCGTAAATATGGTAAAACTATAACATTTATAAAAAATGAATTCATTGGTAATTATTCATTTACATTAATCAAATGATCGTACTACTGTGCTTTAACGTCATTGTAAACTGAAAAAATACAACGTCTTTCTATAAACAATCCCGTCTAGTTAGAACTGACAATTTGTCTTGAAACGTATATAAAAACACTTATGCCGTATACTTGCACGTTAGCTCGTGTACGTATAGTATGTGAGTGGGCGTGCTCGGGTATGTACAAGATCACGTGAGCGTATGTATGTGTGTGTGTATGCTTTCGCCGGCGCCTCGCATTAGTCTCACTCCATTATCGCGCGGACTTAGCTATTCTTTCGGTCGCCTAACTGTTCATACGTCTTGGCATTATCCTTAGTGGGAGTTCCTTCTTTATTTTTTCTTTGTACAGTCCAAATAGTCTTAAGATGTACGTTCTGTTTGTTTTTTTTAATAAGATTGCTGGAGCGAAAATATTGCCGAGAGAGATATCATTTTTATAAAGATTTTCCATTCCAATTAACAATTGTCGGTTGTTTGTTATAAGTTTAAAGTCTCAAGTTGTTAGGTAACGGTTAATTTTAAAAAAGTTGTAATGGAAATATTTTGACGAATAAAGAAAAGTATTTCACCTCGTTCTAGAAAGTTTCTCCAAACATCTATTTTTAAGAAAAAAGATTTGAATTTTAAAACTAATAATAAGTTAGTTTTAAAATGAGGGTCTTACTATTTTGTCGGTCACAAGGTCTGACGCATTGAAACAATTTGAGCATTCATGTATTTTCCAATGAATATTTTCAAAGGAACTTTCGAAACAAAGGGTACGCTTCGCTGAAGTATCGCAAATATCTAAAAAAAACGAGCATTAACAAAAGTAGGTCCTATGCACAGAAACTTTCATCTACGACTAATCCGGTGATAAACATACTCTCTTTGGATCTTCTTTTCCTGAACGTGAGAAAAACTGAAACGACCGAAGAAAAAGGTTAATGATATTTAACCAGAATTATTTCTTATACTATAAATCGTTTCATTTGCAGTGGAACAAATTGATGCAGAAATTATGTTATATATCATATGTCATAGGATGTACTATGCTCATGATTTTCACGGAGCAGCGATTTACAGGTGCAAATGGCTTGTGGTACTTATATAGGGCATATGTCATTTTTATGATACAATTTCTCAGCTTTCCGTTATAGCCATTCATCTAAAGACGGAATTTCCTTTTCTCGAGCTTTATAATAAACGATATTAGTTATTAACATTAATGTTAAAGAATACAAATTTTACAGTCATCGTATAGTCACTGATGCGCATTTCTGGTTTTATGTCATGTATTTAAAGTTTAACGTCGAGGACAAAATATTAAAATAAGACCGTTTAAAAAAAGCTTAGATAATGACAATTCTCCTTCTACCGGCTTCTAACTATTTGAACATGTTACATTGATGTTAAACCAGAAGTAGTAAAAAATTGATGCATCGCAATAATTTAAGAACACATTCTTGACCCTGAATTTTTCGAAAATCATCTATCGATGGAAAAGATTTACAACTTTACACGTAAACTTCGTACTTCGCCACACCTAACCAACCACCGCACTCAGCCAATATTCGTCCTCGTCATTAACCGCCTATACAGTTTTTCCGACCCAATTACCCGGTAGTCCAGGCTTCGCCCGTACACATACAACGTAGCATAAATTGCTCGACGCGCCTTGCTCGCAAAATTCCGTGTACCTACACTTACACTGCATGCGCACATATACACAGTATGTTTCAGAGGTTGGCGAGGGCAGCAGACCGCGGCGGGGACGTGATACGGGGACGCCTTCGCCATTGGAATTTCGGAGTGCGCAGACCCAGTTTTCATGGATCCCGGATCGCGATTAAGAGAGCAAGAGGCATCGTCGGCCATTTTTTTGCTTCTCTTTCCTTTTCAACCGTCGCTTGTATGTGCTTGTAGTACGCGTGGCGTCGATCGTTATAGGTTTCGCTTGTTAATTGGGCGAGTGATTAAGTGACGCCGGGTTGTATGGGTTTTCTGTAGTTGAGGTATCAATTTTGGATGTGTGTTGGAGAATGCGTAAGGTGAATTATTATTGCAGTCTTTTTATAAGCTTGAACGTATTGAATAAACTATTTTGCTTGAACGTATTGAGTAAACTATTAAGGTTCCTCTTGATAATTATGTTCGTGATGATTGCAAACGAATCAACATTATTTACATTGTCATATTTTCCTTTCAGGCAGCAGATGTACATACAACAAGTTTTTCTCCGCACTGTTTGCATTCAGCTTCATTTTATAGTAGCTAGGCTGCCATTTAAATAAAAGTAAGTAGAGTAGGAAGAGGTATATACGAGCAAGTCATCATATGTAAAATAAAACCGTAATTACTCAGTCTTCCGATGACAGTATGCTACCATCAGCGAAACTTATTCTCTTTATTGCTCTCCTATAACTCAATCATCTCTATTTTATAACTCTAAATGACTATACGTACTTTCCGAAGAAAATAAAGCTTTCCACGAACGTATTTTCACCTTCGTTTGTATGCGCGGTACACTTTTGTATGCCACATTTAGTTCCGTACTCCTTTTTTTTGCATAAGGCTCATTTCCTTTTTTATTTTGCCTGCAAGGTATTTTCGCATTTAAGATATGCATCCAGGGGAAACTCCATACTAATAACTACGCTCAAGCATACAAGTTTCGTCGAAGCAATTTTTCTGAATTTATAAATAAAAATACTGAAAAATAGCTAATGACACTGTAAAGGACATTCTAAATTTTCTTCGTTAACTCTAATTACGATGATAATTTTGTTTGTCTCATCAAAGCAGCCCTAATTATTATTAATGAATTTTTTTTCAATTATCTGCCGTTACAAGTATGTAGATACGCAGAATAATGATACTTCCATGGTAGCTCGTACACGAAGCTCTCGTCTAAATCGTCGGCTAAACGTCTTCCTGTTCACCAGTTTCACCGAAAAAGTCCTCGTTCCCATAGAACTAGAGCTCCCAGCTCGCCTCACTGTCACCACCGGAATCTCTTTACTCGCTCAACACTCACTCACCGACATCACTAGAAAGCAATCTATCACCGTTTCACGCATTCTCACAAAGGACTTCCACCCGCGCCTTAAAAGTAAACCTCTGTCCGAGAAACAAAAAAAATCAGGCAACAAAGAGAAAAAAAAATGCCCTCGAGCACAGGTGCGCTCCCGCGTCCCGAATGACATAATTCGAGCGTAAAAGACGAGCGAATGCAAAATCGCGTGCATGCGAGCTTTAGTGGGTTAAGTGCCAGAGTATCAAGGTATATAATACCTGAACGCCGCTAGAAATGAAATAGCCGTTTATGCGTGAACTCGCGGAAAGAGGATCAATTACGCACCGCGCGCGCCGAGCACGTGCGCAATGCGCCCGAGTGTATTATCTGAGGCTTTGGATCTCGGAGAGCTATACAGCTTCGGGCACCGTGAGGATGCATGCGTCTATTCGCCTAAGGCGGTGTACAGTACGTTGCGATAAAATCGTTTGGATACGAATGAATTGGTTGTGTAAATGGGCTGAATTTGCGTGAACAGTGGATGCTTGTGGTGAATTTTAAATATTAAAGAATGGCGGAAAAAGGTTTGTTATTGGGAGTTTTTTTTTGCTATTCTTATATTACGTAAACAAATCATGGGATAAATTTTTGGTAAAGTAATTATTCCAATGAGTGGTAGGATTTTACAAAAGTATTTCAAGACTCTAAAATGAAGTATTTATCATATGTAGGAGTATATCTGAGATTATTTAAAAGAGAAAACGTATTACAAATAAAGCGTTGAACAAAGGAAGTTACGATAACACTGCAAGATTCCAGCTAAGATTACACTTAGAATAATTGCTGACATTTGTAGTGCAGCTATTACATACAAGTGCAGTAATATAACTCTATGTGAAAAAGTTGGATGTGGCGACGCCAAAGATTATTTAAACAATAGCGCAGTAAAAGCTGGTAAGTTTTGTGTGTTCATTTATTATTTGTTTTTGGAAACTTTAGTATTTCGCCGCTGCATTTACCTCGCGAGAAATATCTAACAGTAAACTTTATACTGTCCATTTTAAAGATGCACTGTATGATTTTATTACTTTGAGCCTATTTTTTAAAGTTTATTATTCTACATTTTTCGAGTTTATCACTGAAAAAGTTGTGAACAACAAATAGATATATGAGTATTAGATAAAGAAGATTTACAAGCAATCAAGATCTTTATATTGAGATGGATACAAGTAATAGTGTGTGAGAAATTATATATAGTTTGCATTATCAGATACAGCGGCGCGAATAGAAACATTAGATTGTACATAATGCACTGAATTGTATGCAATTAAAAATTTAGGTCGCAGTGCCTTTTAATTATTGAAATGCCTTCGTTGCGGAAGAAATTTGCATTGCACTAATTGCTTTTCGAATCAAACGTTTAGTTAATTGTTAACATAAGAAACTTCATTAATATTTCTTCGGAGAAACTCAAACCTCTTCTATCGTTATTTGATCAATTTCAGGGCTATTTCTATTTATATTTTATGAAACGTATTAATTCATAAAAATACTTGTATGCAAATAATGTTATAATGAATATGAGATTATCGAGAAATGACTTCTTCAAGGAGAAAGCCACATCTGTACATTTAATAAACATAATAAAAAGTCACGAAGACAACGTTCTGCCAGCTTGCAGGTAGTCGAATCCGAAAGAAACGCGCACCCGGCGGTTTTCTTATATCTGACTAAACGACAATTGAATATCCGGTGAGTTTTCATCGTGACAATGCGCGTCGGCGCGTCACTTATCCCCTCTATATCATGGAGATATCCGCCGATGTTCCGCGACTTTGATGCGCTTCTACACGTGTCAAAAAGCAATTGATGTGCCGACGTTTCTCTAATGAGAGCGACCTAATTGCAGTGCGAGCTCAGATTTGCTATGATTTACTATAGGGAAAGTGGGATGAGATGTTTTATTTATAGTTTATTTGTGTGTGAACATGCATGATTCCCGAGTAGAAGAGAAATTAATATATGTATACAAATTAAACTTTTTCCCAGAGCGAAACTTATACTTATAATATATATTATTTTGCATTCAATTTCAGCAATATTATATCTGGACAGTGTAAATGGGAAAATTATAGTAATTTTGAAAACGCTATGAATATTTTGATTACATGGGAAACGATTCTATATACTAACACGTAATAGAAAGCTTTTGTTGTAGAGGCAAGTTTTAGTCGCGTGTCTGTTACGTTTATAGAACGCCATGGAAAGTAATAAATTCAGATGAAAAAAGTTACGTTATACTCGCACGAATTTGATGTTTCAGCACGCTCTGATTTCTATGATCTATTTCATATCAAAATTTGCATCCAAGGTGAAGATTTGATTTCACGGATAATAAAGTGCAATAAAGACTATTGCATGTACGATGAATGCATGAATGCGCATTCCGAGAAGACGGGAATTGGATTTTGCTTCAAAATTTAAGGAAAGCGAAACTTATAAAATATGTATTTGCGAATGTTTTTTCATCTTATGTATAAAGTTATCGCAATTGTTTGAATTTGAAATGTTCGAGCTATGTCATTAAATTCATACGCATACAGTTACGGGAATTCGCACAGGAAAAGTACTCGTTTAGATCAATATATTAAAAAACAATTTTACAACAATAATAGTAAATTATTCTTGTAAAACCAATTATCCCATTGTCTACAGTTCAATATAAAATCTTAATCTATAATAAAAATTGACCTCATTGACGAAAGGTAAAGTTAAGTTAAATGAGTTCTAAAATTTGACAAAAAAGTAGAAATGTCCGATTGCAGTTAGACATTATACATTACTGATTTAAATAGGTAAAGATCTATCGAAATCATGTTTTTTTCTTCCTTTCTTTTTCTTTATGTGTATATATAGTACAATAAAATTCTTGAAATTTATATTTTAATTAGCATTATCTTGAGGTTCATGGATGCCCTCAAAGAGTCAGTTTACACTTTCCGTATAAAATTAAATCCAGATTGAGATTAAATGAACATAGTCATCGCTCCTAAATCCAATAGACACACCCTTAATTATCTATAAAATATGTAACCAACTTGAGCTTTTAATTTTAATAGTTTTCGTCAGATTGTTCACCAGACTCATCGGATCCTGTAATCGTAGCCACCAATTCATGCAAAGTTTGTAATCATCATCTTCTCCATCATTGTAATCAACATTTTCATCCTCCACATTTTTCTGAGATAAATTCAGTCATCGATCGAATACACAATCATCCTCCAGTTGTCACAACTCTCCTTTAAACAAAAACAACGCGAACGTACACTCCGCACAAAAAATGCCCAGCCATAACCACGCAACCCGCTACCTCACCGCAACTTTTTTCCTCGTATAATCCTCGCTCTTTCCCTCTCCCTCTCTCTCTCTGTCCCGCTCTACCCCATATACTTACACCTCGCTCAGTGCTCTTCATTCGCTAAAAAGCCATCCGCACGCTCTTCCCCGAACGGCAGCGTTTGAGGCTCGTTTGGCAAGCGGGTCATCAGGATGCTCTCTTACACTCTCGCGCGAATTGTGTTTTGGTTCAGGGCGCCGTCTCTTACCCTCTCCTACATACCTACGGCTACTCTGGTAAGAATAAGGCGCTAAACAGCGCGTGTGAGAGAGCGTGCGAGTGCGGCGCCCCTCCGGCGTCTCTCTCTCTCGTGGGGCGCAGGAGCGCTTATAAGAGCCGCGGTATCCTAGCGGCGTTTGATCAGTCGGCGCGCACGCGGTCGGGCCCGGATGTAGCTGCCGGCGAAGAACGCTTATATACGTATATAAACACACGCACAGGCATATTAGTTTCTTCCTTGATACTCGCATATACACACATACACACGTCGTAGTGAGGATGGGTAGACTGCAGCTGCTGTTCCTGGCGCTGCTCCTGGTGACCGTGGCGTCGGCCCAGGACGCAATGGCTGGTGTTGGCAAGATCTTCGGTCGCTGTACCAAGGAGAAGAACACTTTTGACTGTCTGAAGAGACGGGCATTGGAGATTCTGGACGGGGCGATCAAGGATGATAGTACCTATGTGGTCAACGAGTTCATTTCGATTGGGAAGGATGCCAAAGTCGCGAGGAGCCTAGAGCTGCAGTCCCTGGAGAACGCGACGCAGAGGAGCTTGGACGACGAGCTTGACAAGAAGTTCCACGATTATCTCAATTCGAGGAGCATCAAGTTAACCATACCCGGCGATGCCTTGGAGGGTGAGTTTACTGTTTGTTGCTCCTTAAGTGGTTTAAGGTGGATGGGAAGGACTGTGTGAAGGTCCTTCTTGATTGACATGCATGAAAAACGAGTGAAGTATGTATATAGCTTTAAATTTAAGGCTTTGTAATGTAAGTGGTAGTTGAAGGAATTTAGTAGAAAATATTTGAAAAGTTTTGAGCTTTTTTATATGGCAAATGAAGAAAACTTCATTAAATTCTGACTTCAAAATGCTTGAACTTGAAAGCTGCCAAATTCAACAATAGAAATTAAAGCAATTCTAGTACATTGTAATAACCATTCCTTTCATCTTCACTTTAAGCGGACAATTTTAAAAGCTATATATTTTACTTACTTATTATTTGTATAATAACAAAAATATGCTTGGAATTGGTGAGAGATAAGATCAACATGTTATTTCCATTTCAGGAAGAGGAAAGAAGGATAAGAAAGGAGGAATGGGCGGTATCATGATGGGAGGATTAGCGCTTGCAGGTAAATATCAAAATTATCTTACTATTTATTACAGGTATCCATGCGAGTTATCTATTTATTGATTAAATTTATCCCATTTATTCAACGACTTACAATTTATAGTAGTAGAATATAGGATAATTTAAAGATTTTTTAAACAGTCTCCTTTTATATAAAAGGATTTTTCGAACGTGTTGAATAAGTTTGTATTAAAAAGTACAACAAAGGAAGAATTAAAAGTAATTGAACTTGAAAAACCCACAATTAGAATCTAAATACTTCTTTAAATATGAACAAAATTACAGACAATTTTTTACATTTATAAAAAAAGATTATATTTTAATGCACTCAATTAATTATATGTGTTGTCTAATAGCAGTTTGCGTTCCATTATATACATTACACGCCCTTCTAAACTCTAACAATCTTATACAACACATACATGACACTTCTTTAATTCCTCAAACGCCATTCATGACAACTCAAAGCACCTTATGAATCTAAAACTCAAACTAACACAACAGGCAAATTAAGGGTCTCGCCGACAAGTTAAATAGCACGCAACGGTAACAGTGTGTCATAGAACCGGCGCTCTCGCGCACGTCTTACCGAATTAACGCGCCTGCGCGCTCGGACGTTCCTCTTAAATTAATGGGGAGGCCTTTACGGTCCTGCGCGCGCAGCCGTCGAGAAGCGGGACAATTGCATCCTTCGGCATGTGTGCAGCCTTTACGGTCGTTTTGGGCTGTTAGCCTACTCCATGTACACATGACTAATAAGCCGGGGGTAATTAAGCGGGACTTCGTAAATCAAAACGCGCGTGAGCGCACGTACTGGCCATGGGATAATTGAATTCAGCAATTTCTCAATCGTCGAGGATGAACGAGTGCGTCGTGGTTAAACGAATGTCTTGGAAAATTGTTGATAGCTTTGGTTTGAGTTGTTTATTACTGTGTTTATTTTGGACGCGATTAATTGAAATTAATTTGAAATACATCGTATGCAAAATTTTAAAGTTGTTTTAACAGGTTCAGTGATGTATGGTTCAAATATGAATAATGGAACTTGCGATACTATAGAGATTGCTGTAAAATAAAAAACTTTTTGAACTTTGGTCCATAACGCTTTTATACAAAAATTGTTTATTCGTCTTTACTTTTTGTTAACTTGATGTATTGTTTCTTATGCGTTATTCGTACTGAAACTGCTGAGACAACAAAGAAGTAGTGATTATTTATTGATTATTATATTATTAAAAATTTTAATTATTTAAAAAATAATACTAAAGAAAACATCCCTATATCCGAATACTTCAAATAGTCTACATCAGTATATTCATTATTTACTGTCATGTCATTATGAATAGATAAATTACATTAATTATTGAATAATGCTAAATTAATTTGTCAACGTAACACTTGTCAATTTTTTAAACTAATTGATCTTAACTAATAATAATTTACGTTTGCATTCACAGTCGTGTTCGGATATAGAGACATTTCCATTACTTCATGAAAGACAGAAAAAACAATTTTCCAAGACACATTAACAGCGCGCTGTCAATACCAACTACGCTCTAACTCAGACGAAGTAGGCAACGTGTGTAACGCCATACCTTCTCGTTTTCCACCGCGACACAACCACCACAGGCCCATTGTCAACGAGTAAAAGTATTTCCGCGCAGAATTATGTGGGACTCTGCGTGACACCCCGCGATAAATCGTCCCACCACAGCTCGGCCTGATATATAAACAGATGCGAGCTTGAAAAAAGTGACCCCCTTCGCGACGCCGGAGAAAGTCGGAAAGGGGAAGAGAGAGATAGAGAAAAAAAACGGGGTTAAAGTTAATTAAATAATATGGAGACGCGATGGATCTATGGAGGTCGTCTTCCTAGAGCGCGCGCATCTGCTAACGTTAGCATCGCATAAACACACTTTCCGTTAGCGCGTACTTATGAGGCATGCATTTTACTCCGCGTGCCGCCGCGAAGGGATCGTATTTTTCAGAAATTCGCTGCGAGCTGCGCGCTTATGACGGTTTGAATGCAGTTTGCCTGGAACCACAGTTAGGTTTTACGACGGTATCGTACGCATTTTGATGAATAATGGTTACGATCGAGGGTATCGAGTGACTGAGTAACGCGAGTGATGGTGAAATATTTTCAATCCTATTTTTTTTTGAGAATAAATTTCAGAATACATGCGAATACGTAAGAAAGTAGGAGTATTAATAGCGAATAACTGTCTCAAACCGTTGTAAAACCAAATATATGGACGATAATATTGGTATAATGGCATTTCCTTATGAATCATAAATCCAATCTTTTTAACCATCTACTCCGTAACAGCAAACCGTATACCCATCAATCCATTAATACCTTTCTTTAATGAGCTTTGCGCATGGACTTTTACACCACCATCACCATACCCGTAACCTATAGAACATCCATTCAGGTCAGGGATCCTATTTGCCTACGATCCACGTTCTCCTTCCATCCTTCGCAACCTTTTTCTCATCGCCGAGACATCACGACGTTAAGTGCAACCCCTCAATTATTGATTCTCCATCAGCCATTCCAGTGCGCAGCAATAATAATCCCCAGCATCATTTGCATGCGCGTCCAGTGCGCGTTCACACACTTTCTCCAAGACAATAACCATCAAGCGCAGGAAACATATCACCGGCATAAAATCTCTCCTTTGTACGTTTAGTATAAACTCACATGCATATGCGCGCACATAATTTAACAGAAGTCGAGCGTTCAATAGCTTTAATACACAGTACATTAATTTATCGTCGAGTAAATTTAATGCAAGATCGAATGACTAATTCGGGATATATAATATCTTACGACCTATTGATAGGCGATAAAGTTGCTCATTTTACAAAACTAATCGCATTTGCACACATCAGCTAACCCACGATTCTATCTCCGCAGGCATGCTGGCCCAGCTGGCGTTCGGCAAGATCGCCTTTCTCGCGGGCACGGCCCTGCTCACGGCGAAGATCGCCCTCGTGCTGAGCGCGATAATCGGCCTGAAGAAGCTGGTGTCGGGCGGCGGCGGCGGCCACGAGGTTATCTACGCCACAGCCTCGGAACATCACGGCGGCGGCGGCTACGGTGGCGGCTGGCAACGCGCCCTCGACGCTATTCCTATCACCTGAGTCAATCGTCGCCCCGGCTATCGATCGTCGTCGTACTCGTCGCCGACATCGTGAATCTACTACTCATGTCCCTGTGGAGGCGCATCGAAGCACTCGTCCTTTATTACCCCGCTGAAGCTCATCGGCAACTCTGAAGACTTTTATATATTTATTTATTGTATTTATGTGAACGCACCGGGCAACGTTGCACCTCGCGTCTATATTTATTATTCGTCATTTCATTTCATCGTTTATTTATTTATTTATTTATTTGTTTGTTCATTACCTCGCGACTGTTTTGGTACCGTATGGAGGTTTAGTATTGGATCAGTATGGTACGCGTGATGGATGTAGTGATCTAATATTGAATATGTCCATACGGATGAATTTTTACTGACGATATCGTTACTCAGGTTACCTGATTATTTTTAATTCTTATATTCTTTTGAGATTGTTTTTCTCTTGCAAATTCTTGCCGGCGACAGTTGATAACGAAATTTTCTTGATACCAAAATGTATTATATGTATCTTATAAATAAGAATAAAAATTAAATCGTACCTCAAAAATGTTCAAATATGATATTGGATAATGACGAGTTATATGTACTAAATGGCATTTGACTGAAGTACACTATACGTATTTATGATTAATGTGAACTTAACGACGGATAGAATTTGTAATAACCCATAATCCAAACATTTTTATACGTTTTATGTGCAATACTGAAGTAATAAAGATGCTTTATTAGTTGGGTGGCAGTAGTTTTATTGGTGACCTAATTTTTTAACGAAGTATTTTATTGAATACCAAAAATTAAGTCATTAATAAGAATAATATATAAAACGTCGAAAAGTTCGTCGACACGTGCGTATATTTAATTTAACTTGGATTATTTGTGCAAATATAAAGATGACAAAAAGAGTTATTGTTTGGATACTAACAGTTCTCAGAGATTAATCGCGTCAAATAAATAAGGACATGAGTGCAATAACGATGAAAATTACGAGTACAGGAACAATAAGAATCCAACTATTCTGATAATCACCGCGGAAAATGCTACTAACGGAAGAAATGAAAGCCTTAATCTGCACTTAATACACCGTTATTACCCGCTAATGATTTACGCTGCCTATATCAGAACTAAATCACCAAACACGTTACTACAATTTACATCCAGAGCTCGCACAAAAAATGCAATTAATCCACTAATGGTATCGTAAGCCACTTTACGTTTGTCTCGATGAAAAGCTCTATCACGGCCGTGAACCGATATACCCGCCGCGTGCTCGTAAACCCGCGGACCGGCCGCTTCCGTTCTCTGTCTTCCGCACTGGCGCACGCGCGCCGGGATAATAATTGGAGTGCGGAACGAGCGCGAAGCAGTTGTTCTTTTTTTTTGCGCGAGGCGCGAACGCGCTCTTGAATTATTATCGCGCACGCGAGAGAGAGGGAAACGGTTGCGTGCACCTAGGTCTAGGTCAGCAGGTGGTCGCGTGTAATTGTGGCGTGCTGAGAGATCGCAGCGCTAAGATACCCCTGATTGTCGCTGGAGACAAGTTTGAAGAAAGTGTATGGGTAAGATTTTTCATGTTGTTGTAAAGGACTTATAAAAGTGAGTAGAAAATGGGACGAACTAAGTAGGAGACATGCAAACGGGTGTGAAAACCGTTGTGCTTACTCGATTTTTATACTATTTTTATTATAGAATTTTATAGGTCCTTTGTAGCCGCGAATTTCTAAGATAAATAGCAGCATTGTTACGATTTTTTAAAACTTGGAAGTAATATTTTTAATGTACTTTCATTTTAAAGTAGAAGTTCTTATAGTGGGTTAATAATAGATAAAAGGAGATATAAACAGTTAAGAATATAGCCCGCGCAAAAATTGAAACCGTTGGATCTATTGCGACGCTGTATAGCGCCGAAATTGCGGTGATTCGTCGGCGCTAGCATAGCGCTATATTGGCGCAATACAATAATTTACTACATATAGCGCCAATATAGCGCCCATATAGTGTAATTTTTTTCAATATTTCCATTGCGTTATATGGGCGCTATATTGGCGCTATAATAAATTATGGTATTGCTCCAATATAGCGCTATGCTAGCGCAACCATAGCACCGACGAATCACCGCAATTTCGGCGCTAGATGGTACCAATATAG
>UXGD01005529.1:0-14254 GCA_900474315.1 Torymus auratus
TGGGGATAGGTTTTTAGAAAATATTTTTGCCGAAAGCTAGAAATGCCGAATATATTATACCGATAGCTAAGTTTGCCGAGAAGTTACAATTGCAGAATGTAATTTTTGCAGAAACACTAAAAAACCAAAATGTAAAATAACCGAAAAATAGTTTTACAGAACGAGTGAAAACCCGAAGGCTAAAATTGCCGAAAATTATCAATATTTTAGTCAATTTTAAAAGTATCAATATTTTGGTTATTTGATGTATTATAACAGTGTTGTCGGCATTTTCATTTTCGACAAAATTATCTTCGGCAATTTAAAGTTCACTAGTTTGTCTTTTCGAATATTTAACGAGTCAGCATTCGACTTTTTTTTGTTTATATATATACCTTTCGGCATTTTTAGCTTTCGGCAAAAATATTTTCTAAAAACCTATCCCCACCCCTACTTATCAGGCACACTCGAAGTTTTATTTTTAGCCGTCAGTTTTGTTGCGCATGGGATCGAAATAAACTATATAAGCTCAGCACTCGAGAAAGAGAAACGAGAATGGAGTCCGAAAGAGAAATTCGAAAGGATATCGTCAAATATCTAAGAATTTTAATAGGTTCTTAAAGATTATGAGTATAACATATCTATATTTGAACCATTATTATTTTATTCAGTAATCTAGAGTCGCATGAAAGGAATAATTATTGTATGATGTTTACTACTTTATGAAATAACAGTACATGGCCTTTAGGTTGTATTATACATCTATCTATTTTTAAAAACTCTATTTGTAAAATGAAATTTTTCAGTTCCATTTGCGTTTTATGTATAACACAACAATATTATACCTACATTACAAAAGTATTTTTACTCCCTTTAAAACCTACTATTAGTTATTTTTTATAAAATAATGATACGACTATTATATTTTAAATCTAAATGACTTTCCTGTTATTTTCTACATGAATTTTGAGCTCGAAACCAGTTATTGCACTAAAATTACATAAGTATATTTAATATAATTTAAGGTAATTTAAATAACAAAAATCAAATTTATGTTATTGATTATCAAAATACACACGAACGTCCAGGGATCACGGATTATTTGGGAACATTTTTAAAATTCTCAAAATGAATAGACCTAAATGGTTCCAATGAAATTGCCCGATTTTAACACATCCTAAAAGAATCTATATCCAAGATTTTTAAAACAAAGTTCTTAAATCTGGAATAATCCTTAACGCTAACAATGTTCGTAATATATACTACTGTATTATTTTTAAATTTATAGACTTAGAAATATAATTCAGAATCATCTTAGATTGCAATAGTAAATAAAATTCTGATTTAATCTTGAACATGAGTAAGTAATATAACTAACTGTCGCAAACAATGGTTTGAAGAATTTCATTGGATATTTACTCCAATCTATAATCACGCGATGTCGAAGTAACATTCAATTGATACTTATACTAATTTTATAACTATATACGAACAAATTTAAAAAAATTAAGTTATTTTATCTACTACTGTGAGTGAAGTAGGCCTTTTTTCATCGTTTTCCGTAAAATGACACGCACAGTGTGAAAAATGATTTTATATATATATATAAAATAGTATTATAGAAGAAAGCCTATAGTAAATACAATCACTTAAAAAGTCAAATAAAGTATTGTTTAAAGTATTTAATTAAATTAAATCTTAAAATAGAAATGTTTACACCGCATAGATTAGTACGATAACATACAGCGATAGCGAACGCAGATGGCTTTCAGAAATCAAAGGCTTTTACGATTTGGATTTTCCTAGAGATTCAATGATAAATGCGGGCAGCTAAACAAAAAGATCTTAAATCTTTTGGTAATTTCAATTGAACCACGCCAATTGTAATTAGAGGAATCGAAGTGGCATCGTATTCTTATCAACTTAGAATCTTTAAATAGAATCACGCCTTATAAGAAATATTTCATTAAGGTGGCCTTACCGCATTACTTATATAGGACCTTTCAGAAAAATATTAGATCACAATTACCTAAGATTTAATATTGTAAGTTATATTCCATGTGTACGTAGAGTACCTACCTTACATACTAAAAAAAAAGAAAAAACAATTTTTTTCGCAATTTAATTCAATTTTCCGTAAATTAACTGTTTTGCGTTTGAATTGTTTGTAATATTACAAATATTTCTGATCACAATTTGTTTCAAGTGCATAGATTCTAGGTAATTAAAATATTATATTATATTTTATAGAACTTTTTAGAAAAAATATAGGTTTCAATTACCTAGGATCTGTACTCCTGAAAAAATTGTGCACATGGTGAAACTATATTAACGATGCGTTGAGGTAAATATTCAATTGATTAAACATTAGATTATTAAACAAAATAATTTAAATTATTATTATTTTTTTTTCTTTGTGAAAAAGTTGCTTACTCATCCTGTATTTAATTTGATTATTGAAGCTGATGGGATTTTGATTAATATTTCGTTACGCGCAGCTGATGGCCCTCCTACCAATGTTGTTTAAATAAAATAACTGTGTACCAATGTTTCGGACGTTGGTAGGGTGGCCATCAGCTGCGCATAACGAAACATCCTATGTATTTTGTGAAAGGGTTTTCTATGGTTGAATTATGAGCCAACGATTATAGCAAGTGACATTGCGGGAAAGTTTTCCGCTGTCTTCAAGTCTAAATTTATTGAGAATTTTGTTATATGACAATTACATATCAAACGGTTTGGTATATCAACGGCTGAGAGGAAGAAGAACGTATCTCGGTGCTCGGATGAAGAACGACGGATCTCGCCGCATGCATACTTGTATATACTGGTCGTGTGCTGGTCGTAAAAGCGCCGAGATACGTTGTTCTTCATCCGCGCGCCGAAATACGTCGTTCTTCATCCTCGCGCCGAGATACGTCGTTCTTCAGGCAAGGCGGAGTGTTTTTGTATGACGTGGGGAGAACGCCTACTCCTTAACCGTAGAGCAACAAAAAAAAAAGATATAAAAGCAATGAAAAGCAAAAGAAGCTTTCAAGTGTACTTTATTAATAAATTACGTTAATCTAAATGTACTTTTTTTACATATATAATAGTACATTACGATACTAGTGGCATAAGCCATACTTAAGAACGACTTATGACACGGGTATCGTACTAGTACATTTGCAACAAGAGAGCAAAGTGGATGATTAGCGCCCGTGTTGCCTATACTATTTTTCTTAACCTCGGGGCGGGAAATTCGATTTGGATGCCTCTTTAGTGGGCACGAGGTGGCCGAGTTTTGCCAGAATAAATCATTTTGCGCTCTAGGGCGAGGATGGGGTACATTGCATCCGCTAAACAGGCATCGAAAGTGAAATTTTGCGCCCCGAGGTTCAAAAAGAATCTTTCACATGTGCAAGACGATCCCGGAACTACTAACAACAATTTGACGAACTTTATAAATTCTGGTACTAATTCAAGAATAGAAGTTTTTCTTTTGAAATTATTAACAACATCTCTCAGAGTGCTACATTCATCCTCATCAGATAGCATGTCGAAGAAAATCTCTGTTTAGTGATCACTGACTAGACCATTAAAAAGTCCACTATTTTTTTCAAAGTCCTTGTTTTTTTTAAAATACTTTTCGCGTTCAGTATCTATACTAATTTCATTTTCACTCAAAGGTTTATTGAAGACTGCTTAAGCATTTCGCGCCGATACTATATTGCAGTATAAATCAATCGTAAATAATATAATTTTTTTAACAATATTAAGCAGGGAATTCCCCACCTACTTTGCTTTTCTATGGGGAAAAGTCCACCACTACCCCACCCACTCCGCCGTCCCTGTCGTTCTTCATCCGCGCGGCGAGATACGCCGTTCTTCATCCGAGCGCCGAAATACGTTCTTCTTCCTCTCATCCGTCGATATGATGAACTATTAGTTTTCGAGTCATGTACCTGTATACATTAAGAATTTTTCTTCGTGAGTCGTCAATTGGTTTTTTTTTAGACACTCGTGAAAAATTTACAATTGTCCATCATATACCAAACCGTTTGTTATTTAATTGTTATATAAAAAAAATTCTGAATAAATTTAGATTTGAAGGCAATAAACTATAGTCGGCAAAAAGTTGTCACTGTCTATAACCGTTGACTCATAATTCGATTGACCTTAAAAACCCTTTCACATAATTTAAATTAGTATAGTCATCTACTTCGCGCGCCGCAAGTTCAGCAAAACTTCGCGCCACTTTTGTTTTTGTAAACTAGCAACCCATTAAGTACTTCCACCAACCAAATCACGAATAAATTGATTTCATTACAAATAGGTTCATTTTTTTAAGACATAGGAATTTTTATACCCGAAATAGAGGAGTAAAATTAATAAAGTTTTGAACTCTGGCGTAAAAAACATATTGAATCATGAAAAAAGTGACAGGAATATACATCTCCTCTTAATGGTTCTCCTGAATAGTAAAGGTCATACCTTATATGTCAAAATGAAGTTTTTCCATAGACAGCGGGGGGGTTGGTGCGACGAGCGAGGTGAGGTGCGTAGATTGCCAAGATCCCCTTAGTTAGTGATTAAGAATGAGGATAATTCATTGACTACTACATGAATTAAGCAATATTTTTTATTTATACAAAATTAGAATTCTTAATTAACAATATTACACATATAGAAAACAAATAAGTATATGGAATGTAAATTTATAAAAGTCATCCAAACATAATTATCAAACTGACTTTCAGATTCAGTCTCAATCTTCTTTGGATATTGTTCATTCTTTTTTCTTCCACTTCTATCGTGCAACCATTTTTAAGAAAGATGTAAGAAAATTAGATTGCGCGATTATTTATGCATTACTTTTTAAAGTCAGAAGCACGTTCTCCGTACAATATAGCTATAATTGGAGATTCTTCTTCGTGCAATACATCCGCTTCTTCGTAATTCATGAAACACTGTAAAAAAGAAAAGTATTTGGTTATTTTCAAGATATAAATAATAACTATAGAATATAATTAGTGTATTCAATATATAAATTTACTTCTGATTTCCAAAATTATTAATAAAATGTTAACAAGAGGATATTAATTTGACCTATTCAATGAATAAAAAAAAGTTATAAAACTAGCGTAATGAAAGTGACTGTTGTTTGTATAGTTTCTCTCTACATTTAGAATTTTCCAAGTGACAAATTGTTTCAATTGAAACGACAACTACACGCAAAGTTCTTTAATGCATGCAGAAACCGCAGATTCGTCCGTTAAATCTATTTTTGTTCATACATATCTAAAGCATATAAAAGCATTTCAAACAAGTACTCCTAAAGCAAAGTGCAGTATTGAGAGAGCTTTTATATAATTCCAATTTGAATGTCTATTTCGCTAATGGATAATACTGAGATATCTTGTTCAAAACTATATAAAAATTGAATGATATTGAGGTCGTGAAAAATAGATTCTCTTATAAAAAAAGAACTGTAACTTCGTTTCTAAGGGTAAAATTGGATGCTCTTCTGATTTTAATATTAGTTTTTAATAACAGTAGTCATCTCTAAGCGCGCTTGGCGCGCCGTAATTTTAGCTGATCTTTGCGCTACTTTTTTTTGTAACCTAGCAACCCATTACTCCCACCAATCAAATCGAATAAATTGATTTCATAATAAATAGGCTCATTTTTTTAAGATAGGAATTTTTATATCCGAAATAAAGGAGTAAAATTAATAAAGTGTTGAACTCTGGCGTAAAAAATATATTGAATCATGAAAAAAGTGACAGGAATATACATCTCCTCTTATAACCATTGTAAAACATTTTATTAATCTTCTCAATTTTACTTCTTTCAGTCGCATTTATCTATAAAAGAACCTATCCTGGGAGTTAACTTGATGTAAGAATTAACATCAAGATTTCGATAAGATTTTACAGAAAGATAAATTATACAAGAATGCTTCAGTGAAAATTTCAAGTTTCTACTTGGCTTCACAAGCGAGATATTGATGTTTTTATTTCGCGCTACTTAACAGGGGTTCTTATGGAAAATCTTGCTCATTCGCTCTTTAATTTATCATTTTTCAGTAATTAAATTCAAAATATAAAAGAAAATTTTTAAAATAATAGAAAAATCTTCAAAGACTATTTACCACCTTTCAAAATATCTATGTTTGATCTGTAGAAATAGTAAATAAATCAATGAATAGAAGAAAGGTACAATAATTAAATTTAAATAATCCGTACATGTTGCGAACCATATTTTTTACAATAGTATCACAAAGAATGAGTTATAAGCTTCTTTACGAAACTTTTTGTTGGCTATTAGCATGTATAGAATTATTTTGTTCGAAAGCATAATAATTATTTGAGTTTATTTATGCAACTTCTGTTGTGAAGTATATCTTGTGAATAAACGAGAAATAAAAAAAAATACATTTATTTTGACTAGTTAAGTAAGTAGTGAACTCTCTTAAGTATCCGACCATAGTTCGCAGGGTTATAAGAAACACCTCGAGGAACTAATACGATAATCAACATAAGAATCCAAAAGTTTAACTTACTTGTAGAAATTAAGAAAATATTCTTTATCCGTGATGCCCGCCATGGCCGTGACCATGACCACCACCGTGGTGACCATGACTGAAGCCATGATGATGGCTAGCGGCATGATGGTATATATAGCCGCCACCATGGCCATGGCTGTACGATGAATTTGAACTTGAACTTGAAGTTGTATTTGAGGTCGCATAGATGATTAAGACTGTTACTATAATAAACATAAAAAGTAAACAGATGGAAAATTGCACCATGGTTTGTACGTCGTCCTGAAAACAAAAGAAATAATTTTATTTGTTGGATGAAAACATTTTTATAGTTTCTATAAAATCTATTTCTATCTAAAAATGTTGCATATAATGCCGTAAATTATCACTATTAAGAATGTTCACAAATAATGTAAGTTACGGTTAAATTAACTAAACTAGAAAAAGAGCAATTGAAACTTATAAGAGAAACATCCTTGTATCGAGTTCTTACAGATCTCTACACCAAATTGCATTATTTTTACTTGTTTTTAAGATTTAAAAAACATTCACAATCAGCCGTTCATTATAATGAGTGTTTCATTGCAAGAATAGTAGATAAAAGAATAGTTTCCAAAAATTTGAAAATAAAAAAAAATCTAGTGGAAAATGCTATCGAGATCAGAAAGTATGTCATGCATTATAGATTCACAATCTATATGCAAATGTTTTACCATGACAACAATTCGAACATATATCATTTAATTTTCATTAAAGAACAATACTTTTTGAAAAATTTAATCGTTAATAAATTAAAAGGAATCTACACACCTTAACAAAAGCTTTTTTAATAACGTAAGAACTAAATGGTAGATTGGAGATGTAATGATGAAATTAAAAGCATAATAGTGGTGTCACAAAATGAAGACCATTATTGATCCAGCGGATTTGCGAATTCATAAAATAGATAAGATTGAGCTAAGGCTAAAAGTTCGTATGAAAGCCAGAGATTTTGTCCAAATATTTTTCAATCTGTAATGAAAAATAATAAATTTTTAAATAAGAAAAAAAAGTGTATCATCCTTCTTACAAGCAAAACTAAAAAATCTGAGCTTATGCTGTTCATGCATTAGAAAAGTAACAAATATGATCTACTTTAGCAAAGCAAATAAAACAATATTCTTTACCGAAGAGGAATTCTTGTTCTTAAAATGATCGGACGGGGTGTCGGGGCTCCGGGCTTCCGTCGCGCCCCCGTAACTGCCATAACCACTCGTTCTCTCATTTTGCGACTGCAGCGGCAATCCGCTCTCGACATCGTTCGTGCTTTGTTTTTGTGGAACGTTTATTGCGACCATGCTTACAGGGGGGTACACGCGTGCAGCTTACTTGCGCGTCTGGCCGCAACCCAACAACGCGGAAAGTCGCGTACCGACTGAAACCACTGGCGCCTATGTACTTCGATTTTACTTGAGCTTCGAGACAGCGCGAGAGGGGGGGAATTCCCCGAGTACGTTTGATGGATTCAGGTTTTTACGCGAGCGAGTGTGTCCTTATTGTTCCTTGCGTCAACAGAAAGAGAAATGGAAGGATGGCTTGATTCTGGGGATGCCGGCTGTTTGGATGGGATATTTGATTAGACACGGGAAAATTTTGGCGTGGGACAACCTGAAAGGTACTCTCGTAAATCAGAGATTTTAGTAATAAGGAATTTGGAAGTGAAAATTTTAAGGATAATTTTTATGTAATGTTTTGATTTTACTGTTCAATGAATAATATAATCATTGTATTGTGCTTTGATTTTATGGATCTATTTTTAATTTTAATGCTTATAAAGTGATTATTGCAGAACCTGTTGCAAGCTCACTGCAAATTAGTATCAAAATGCTAAATATCTTGATGACATGATGACTCACTTATATTTTACTATTTTCTTCGTCATCACGAGGAATTTTTACTTTGTAAGTAGTAATTTTTATGCTTTTTACAGCAAATTTTACTTTTTATAATTTTCATATAAACTTTGCTATAAAAATCATAAAAATTATTACTTAAAAGTAAAATTTACTATCATAAAAATTACTATTTAACAAGTAAAAATCCCGCATGACGAGTGGGTCCCGTCAGTACTGTAAAAATAGTAAATTTTCTTTTCAAAAGGAAATTAGCAATTTATAGAAATCTAATTACCGTCTTTTACTACTAAATGCATTTTCAGTTTTATCATCGGAGCATAGCCTGTCGGCCATTACACTTTGTGTCACCCACCTTATTGCATAAAGAGAAAAGCTGATCTTTTAATTTGCATAGTAATTATATGCTGCGGCCGCGGTTCTTTAAATTTTTTTCGTATAATGACAGAGTGGTTCCTGTCAGCTGATGATAGATTTCAGTGTATTACATTATAGTAGTTTTTAATCAAAGTCATAAATAAGTTGTATGCATTTCCATAAAGATTTATTTATTCGGAATAAGATTTTCATCTGTAATAATGAAAAATAATCAACTTTAATGGTAGGATACTAATAATTTTATTCTTTTTTATATCAAAATATATAAAAACGTTATAAAAAAGCTTATTTTTTCACACATCGTTTAATGCACATTCATTACATACGTTAATATAAAATCGATCACCTGTTAAAAAAAAATTATGCGAAATTATATCGTAAATAGCCAATACACATTGATTACATTTCTTGAGAAAAATATTTTCTTGTAGGTGAAATTCGTTATTTACATTTTTATACATCGAATTCCCGAGGTAAAATAACACAGTGCTGTCGCCCTAAATATACACCACAACAGTTGTGTACGCAATTGATTTTTTCAAAGGAGGCAAATGAATCCACACGCTGGCCAAGTGACGACGCGAAGGCGTGGCTTCAGCTCGGAAATCATGACGTCACGGCCCTTTACTACATTTCCAAGAACGTCAGTTTCAGACCATGCGCGACGGTACCGCCTATTAACTTTATTGTAGTTTCGCGGTAGCATCGCACGCATCAAATTCGCTCGTTAATCATGGGAAATATTCATTTTATCTCCACGTACTTCAATTTCAAATAACTTTTTTAACACATTTATAGAGATTGATGGTTAAACTAATTCGCACCTACATAATAAATTTAGACTTAATAACTGAAGATATTCCAACAATTATTTATCCTTGTATGCTTACTAAGCCACACAAAAGTAGGGTGACGTTACCAGTGAATGAACGAATAAGAAAATTTCAATTTTTAAATTCAGTTAAGAAAATTAAAAATGGATTAAAAGGAAAAAATCTTTTTTAATTAATATTTTAAAATTATGCGGAAGTGTGCTTTACGTCAGTGTAAAAAATTTAATTAAAGAATAGAACTAGAAACTTTTTGTTTAAAGAGTCTGTAAATATCTCCTAAAACCAGTAAATGAACACACAATCTTAGTATCTAAATACGTTTCGCCAGTGAATGAATACATCGCCAGTAAATGAACACTCAATAGCGGCGAACAAGATAATTTTTCGTACACCACGCGTAAAGTACTGTGTTTACTCCCTGTTGTCAGGGAGTCAAACGCCACATGTACTCCCTCCTAGAAACTGCTACGCACATGCACGTTTCCCTACTTTTTTCCCGGCTAGCACCGCCTGCGTGTTGCAGTCCTCGCTTCGCTCGGGCCGCAAATCATTGTAGGCGGCACAAATCGAGAAAAAAGTAAGTAAACACACGAGCATAAGCATCGCAGTTTCTAGGAATGAGGTTATCTGACGTTTTCGACCCTGAAATAAGGGATTAAACACAAATGATTTTCCGCCGGGCATGCCAAAAAATTGTATATTACCCTCGGGAGTAATGAGGGCTATGAACGCCCGCAGGGAGTCTCTCGCGGACCGTACATAGCCTACTTTACTCCCTAGGTGTATAATCTACTATTCTTTTATGCAGAATCTTTATATAAAATGAAATAAAAATTTTCAAGGATTCGAAAATTATCGTTATGTTAGATAAACAATACATAGAAAGCTCGATATTTTCATATAAGTCACCCTATGATCTTTCATTCAAAGCTGTACTTTTGATTCATGTTGTTTAGAGTTCTGTACTTCAGGAGAAAATTCCTATACAAAATTGAACTGACAATTATTATAGAGGCAGCTCAATCTTCCTTAAACATTCTGAAAAACAAATTACTATTATTAAGAGATTTATTAAATAAAAAATTTATGTTTAAAGAATTTATGAGATAAATGAAAGATAAAATAAATTCATTTACGTTTGATCGTAAGTCTAAACAAAATTTGTCTAATACGTTCCAATGCGTATTAAAAAATGTACTTATGAAGGTAGCGATATGATAGAAATTCTGCATTTTATATCCCGTGTAAAAAAAGTTTAGTAGTAAATATATTGCCCATAGCATGGGGACATAGTATTGGCAATATATGGGTCATATTCGCCATATATGAGCAATATGTAGCTTATATACTATTTCCGGTATAACGCTCACACCTGCCCCACATATTGATTTTTTACAGTATGGGACATCTATAGATTAAGAAATAGCAGGTAAAGAAATGGCCAATCTTTGGCTCTGGCGCCGTGGTCACACGTGACGCATATCTTGCCCATGCATATATTGGTATAAAATTTTTACGCAGGATGTTATTGAAACCGTTATGTCAAAATTTTAATATGTTTACGTAAAAAAAATATCATTATTTTAAGTATCTAGATGTAAAATATTTTCTATATTTCTTTTTAACCAAACAGCAACGTACAAGTAGGTTTTTCATTTAGCATATATTTTATGAGTTATTGTAGGAGGTAAGTAATCAAAAAGGCAATTTCAAAAAAATGTTTAATCCTTTCCACTTTTAACCAAAAAAATTGCTTGGCTTCTAGTTTTTAATTTGAGTCTGCTTTTTAAAATATTGAAGTTTTAATTGAAAATTTGTATTTACTGTACAAGGATGCAATAGAATTTTTAACTCTAAATCTTTAAATTAAATTTTTTCATTTGTCACTTATTTTAATCATTCATAGTTTTGAAAAATTTTACTCTATAACCCCTTTTTACCCATTTGGTAGCAGTATTATCTGAAGCCACATGCACATATTATAAGCTTTAAAATATAATATAAGAAAATAAACCATTCTGGATTGAACATTAAAAAATTTAATTAAAATATTAAAATTTTGAAGTAGAAAGGTAGTTTCCCGTAGTTTTGGTGCCTTTATATCTCTAGTGCAAATTTATTCTATTGACTATATAGAAGTCTACTTTAATTCTCATACTATACTATCTAGTAATAAAAGACAGTTCTGTGCAGGCACGTAACACATTATAATTCCAACGTTTTCATGATATTTTTTAATTTAGCAGTAGCACAGGCGCTAATTGGGACATCGGATTTTCGGACGACGAAAGCCCTGCTGACACGTGCGATTTCTTTGTACCTACTTTAAGATTAGTATCAATTGTTTTTATGAGTTTATATTAAGTAAGTATACTATAATTAATTAAACAAAAATATTGTTTTCGTGTACATTGATGAATGAAGTTCGTGCATTCAGCGATCCGATATTTGTTTAACTTTATTAAGATGCTTCTGTAAAATTATTATATATAGAACAGTGTGAATCTGAAAGTTGTTTTCTAATGAAATACTGTCTAAATTGCCTATCAGGGTCATGATAGTTAATCCGATGGTTTGAATAAGCTTTTCGTCAATATAAGTATATTTTATGGGTACTTGTTATGGTTTAAAACTTTAGTTTTCTCGTAGTAAGCTTAACTAATACGCATTGGTAATAAAAATTTCTTTCGAGAATGGTTACAGGTCATAAAGTAAAAGTTATCTATATGTATATTAAAAGGTGTTAATTTATTAATTTTATAGCACTGTGTGACCTAAGCCCGCACTTAGGGCACAGATAGGCGTGATAGCGGGCTTAGGTAGGCAGTGTTATAAAAGAGTATACGATACTTGTGACCTAAGGAGCACTCTGCACGGCGTAATTAGGACCCTCGCTTCGTTCGGGCCCTAACTTCACGTGCAAAAAAGTGCTACTTAGGTCACATGTATCGTAATGTACTATAATTTCGACACAGATTTTGAAAAATCCTATACAAAAGAGCATGGTAATACATTGTTTTTAATACTTACGAATGTCGTCGTGGAGCCAGTTCTTCTTTGACAACAATAATTAAAATAACAATAACTATTACTTATTGCTGCTAAACAATTAAAAGTGGCAGTCTTAAAAACAATAATTATAAACCAATTAACAAGTGTTTCGTATGTACACGAGAGTAAACGGATTCTAATTATTTTATTTATAGAGTAAATCAATTTAGAAATCGAAAAGCGCAGTTGTTGCGAATATAGAGCATACTTTAATTTAAACTTCTACTGACTGCAATTAGTCGTGTGCATGTTTGCCACTTTTGGTATTGAATTGTGGTCGAACTAAAGTTATAACGTCAGCTTTTCCAAACTAATTCCATCAAAGACTACATCAAATAAATTTAACTTCTCCAACTTGTTTTAAGCACTGTGCATTATTTTAGTAGCTATTAATTGTTTACCACCATACGGTTTGAGCTTTGTTTTTGTTTAATTGTTTGTATGTAAGGAAGTTATTCCTGTATTCCAACACTAAAATTGATCTCGAAAGTTGGATATGTATAATTGATATACTGGGTTAGAAAAGTAAACTTTTTTGATGCATATATCTGAAACATAATGTATACACATTAGGCAAATCATGCAATGTAATTCCTTTTAACAGTAATTATTATGACTAATTAAAACCAATAATGCATTTTTGCATGTACCTGATTTTCGAACCTACATGTGTAAAATATAGTTTTAAAATAATATATATAAATTTTTTTCCATTTCATTTTAATATTTCATTTTATCTTTATACCATCCATAAACACGAATCTAATCGACTAATGCTAAATACAAAAAAAAGTAAAACAATCTTACAGCAATGGGTCATATGTATGCCGTGACATGACCCAAAATCCGGACGCGATCCACACTGCAGGAACAGAACTGGAGCTGCTTTTCGCTCAAAAACAGTAGACGCACCGCCGCTAGAGTTTTGAGACGGCTGCTCTTTCACTTTGGCCGAGCTACTCGCCCGTATCACCCGACACAGACGATTTTTGTCTATTTTTCTCCATTCAAAACAGAGAACGTTGGAGTCTCGAGCGCGTAGCTCGCCCCAGAATGAAAGAGAGCAGCTTTCTTAAAGCGGCGGCGATGCTGTGACTATTTTTTTTAGCACGATAGTATACCGACTTATTGCAGCATAAATATATATGGAATTAGAATATCTTTTAAAAGATAATTGTATACTTTGATAATTTTGTAAAAATATCATAAATAGCCAGCTTTCAAGAAATGGCGAGAGAAAAATTCCGAATGACTCTAAAATTTACTTAGAGGCATAAAGTACAAAATGCAAATTGTTTGGATACTGTATATGGATAAGTGGGTCGTTTCCCTTACTTAATAGCCTCCTCCTAAATTTGTTCCCTTTAATTTGAAAAAAGGAACGGCATAACATCTATGTTATTCTTTGGTACTTTTAATTATGTAATATTTTCATTTTTTTTTACAAAATAACAGTTGACAACATCTGTCTCTACACACAGATTTTTCATTCTTAAGGTTGTATGGGCTATAAGGTTTCTGCCAAAAGTTTGTGAATTCGATAAACCGCAATAATTAATTGTATGCGATAATTGACCAAATTTAAATTCTTGTGG
>UXGD01005530.1:0-14250 GCA_900474315.1 Torymus auratus
TGCAATGTGACAGTCAATAGAAAAGACATAATTTTTGAACGAAATTGAGGATATTTGAGATTAAATTGTCTATATCTTAAGAAAAAGGGCCCGTATAATAAAATTATGACCACTACGTTTCATTTTTAGGTACCATAAATTAACCCTCTAATACCCGCGGAAATTCGTTTCCCGGAGGGTGTAGTGCCCTCTCCTTGCTGGTCGGATCCTTATGAAATTTGGTGTACAGGGGTTGGGGAGATAAGTTGCTGATTACGAATTCGTTGTTTTAATTTTTTCAAAATTTAAAAGAACTTTAACAATGAATTTTTTCGAAAAAAATGTTGTTCTTTCATATTTGTTTATTTATAAAACTGTTACAGTAAATATTATTAATTTCTACTCACTTATTGTTCTTATGTTCTTTTATTGCTAAGATAACTATAAAAATTGCAAAAAAATCCTACTTAAATGCGTCAACTAGAAATTAAATGGACAAAATGTTAAGAAGCCGAGGTGGTAACGTGGGTTATAATGCATTATAATAATAAAATATTATATATATATATAAAGCATTAAGGAGTCTGCACATACTTTAAATACAAAAATCTGTAATTAAGTACGGCCTCCCCCTTAAAAAATTTTTAACTAATTTTCAACATTCTCATTACAGCATGTCGACACGGCACAAGGGCGGGCGTCACCGAGACGTACGAGGGACACATGGGCCCGATCACCGGTGTCGATACACACGCTGTGCCCGGCGGCATCGACTTCTCCCATCTCTTCCTCAGCTCATCCCTCGACTGGACCATCAAGCTCTGGAGCCTGAAGGAGAACAAACCGCTTTACTCGTTCGAACACAATAGCGACTACGTGTACGACGTGGCCTGGTCGCCCAGTCATCCAGCTGTGTTTGCCGCGGTCGACGACAGTGGACGATTGGATCTCTGGAATCTCAACCAGGACACCGAAGTTCCTACGGCGAGCGTCGTCGTCGATGGCTGTCCTGCTCTCAATCGCGTCTCCTGGACGCCGAGCGGACTCCACGTCACGGTCGGCGACGACAGCGGCAAGATTTGGGTGTACGACGTGGCTGAGGTGGGTGAAACTGTTTTGATGACGGGGGAAAAATTGAAGCCAGATTGCTTTTGAGGAAAGATTGAAAAAAATTATCAAGGGTTTATTGAGATTTGGTAATGAATTGTAACAGAGAGATATAGATTTATAATTTTTCTGAATTCTGTCTAAATCCTTTATATTTATTATTATTATTATTTTTTTTTTTCGTTGAATTTTTAATTATGTCAAATATCGATAATATTTTGTATAAATATAAAATTTGAATTAAAAATCATGCTGTGCAAATTATGTTGCGAAAAATACAAAATAAAAAGTATTGTTTACTTAAACTGCTGCGAAAAAATTGATGAGTAATGTAGTTATCGAATAATGTATTCTTCATTTTTACAGCATTTAGCACATCCAAGAATGGATGAGTGGAACAAATTCCTCTATTGCCAGCAAGATTTCAAAAATAACAAGGCTGATGAGGAACTGGATAAGCTCAACCTTAGCTCGGGACCGTCATCATTAACGTCTATGGCGTCGATGTCCTCAGTTCCCCTTAGATAAATGTCGCATGAAAAATCTTTGGTAGCTGTGGAACTGAGATACCTCTGGATTTATCTCGTCATTCATCCTTTTTTAATTTAACTTTCTTTGAAATTATTTCTCCAGAATAGCATTATCGTAACAAATTATGAAAAAAAAAATTAGAAAAATATTAATGAAAAAAAATATTGTTAATAACATAGATTGAAATTATAGATATAATCAATGCCTCAAAAGTAAAGAAAAGAAAAGAATTCGCTATTGTAACGAATTTGATCTCAGCAGAATCAAATTCTTTAATCAATATATGATATGTAAAAAGATGTATTACAAACTTTATATAAAAATGTCATAATTATAATTTATTTAATTGTAAGAAAGACTTCAAAGGATGTTGAAGTTTTCAGTGATTGTTGAAGATGATGCGTATAACTGACTCATGTAAATTGCTGTATAAGAAGCTTTTTTAAAGATATTCTTTTTTCGTAATATAAATAAAAAAATACAAAAAACTGTGCTTCTCTTTCATTTTTTTCCTTCTCAATTAGTGGGTTCAATGTTGGATTAATAACTACAAAATTGATTTTGTTGAAATACAATTTATTAGTAATAGAACTGTGTCAAATTTAATTCAATAACAAATCTTCAAAAAATTTAAAAAAAATAACATTTTGTTTGATGAATATAAATTAATTCAATACTTGTATCTATCATTCTTCCGCAAAAACGGTACCTAAGAATAAATTAAAATTAATTAGTTTTTTTAGCCTCGATAGGTTTTGCTGTTTCGGTAGCTGATAAGTTACTTTTTTCGATTTCTTTTTGGATTCGGTCAACACCATTTGATATGTGCGTAGGTAAATCTGCTATGAATTGCATACTTATCCGCACATATTTATTCCAATGCGCAGCTGCACATACTTTGAAATCTCCAGGGTTGGGTATATGTTTTATCTGCAGCAAAATTTATATTTTGTAATTGATTGAAAAATATACATGTGAAGTAGATAAAAACCCAGATTAAAACAAATATCAATAATAATCGCACAACTTCTGACTACATAAATTTTCAATTTGAATTTCTAATTGCCTTTGTTACTTTTTAAAATTATAAAATATTGTTTGCCAATTTAAAAAGACATTTTGCAAATGGTTTATACACAAGAATTAATTCAATTAATATGACTGTAAACTCACTTCGCTCATAACCTCTACAGGTACATTTTTTTGAACCAGCGGGCTAATATTATTATATAGTTTATTGTAAAGCTTGGCAGATTCATCTGCAGTACCCCAAAGACCTTCCTGGATAGTATAATATACTACACCACCTGCGATACTGCTTTTAATGGCAAACCTAAAAAATGTACATGATTTTATCATACACCTGTATAAAATATTATTACAATAATTTTATATTAGGTATCTCTAAAAATAAATCAGATATGACAAATTTTAAAAAACTACACGTTATTCTTTTAGAGTAGAGTATATTACAGTTCATATACACAATATGAAGTCCATTGATGTCAACATTACTTAATAGATAATCATATAATGTATACTATAATTATTATCTGTGATTTGCACTTTATACTGCTTTTATCCCTTAACTATTTTATTTTACTTTTTTATACATAAATTTTTGTCGTAATTAAATATAATATCTATACTTGTTCTATGCTAGATTAGAATCCAACTAACCTCAATAAACCCATTTTTTCGTTTATTAATGAGTCCTCTTCACTGATAAAATCGTATTATGCCAATTAGAAAAAGCACCCGTGAATATTAATGGATAATATTTAATTCATTATCCTATCGGTACCTGGATAAAATCGGAGCAACCCCTGCTCAAGGCCTTGCACGCACGCACATTCACTCACACACTGTATTTTTACGTAACAACCGCAATATATAGGTACCTAATACACAAATTGGTATTTTGAAAACCTGCGAGATAATACGCATGCGCGCGATAAAGCCACTATATGAATTTTGCATGAATATAGGTATAAGTACTTACCTATTACATTGTTAAAAAAAAATTTATATAATTTTGAACTTTATATTTTAAACGAAATTTAACATTGTAGAAGATGGTGTCAATAAAAAATATTTTTTTTTCAATCATTTATACTTGAAACATTTGCCAGACTTATACCAGAGATGAATAGGCTTATCCTTAATAAAAATATTATTTTTAATGTACAATTGTAATTAATCAACGTGTATTTTTAGTGATGTTTATACATATTAATTTTTATTTGCTATTTTTGATTAGGAATATAAGTGTTGAAATAAAAAAATAAACAATCATTTTATGAAACGATTTTTTTTTATGTTTTCAGAAAATAAGTTCACATAAATAAAAAAAGTGTAACATATACAGGTATAGTTAGAATTTTCATTAGATGATTTCATTCTACCTCATTAGAATGATTTTGCACGTATTATGAACAAGAAATTTGATTTCCTTGTCGGTATGTTTCCTTCCACATTATCCAATCAATTTATTTCAGTGCGATCTTCGTGACGACGATCTATGTGGTGACTTCTTGGATCGCGACGACGACCTGTGCGGTGATTTCTTGGAGCGCGAGGTCGACCTGCGGGGCGACTTTTTGTTTCGCGAGGACGACCTGTCGGGCGAGCGTCTCGTGCGAGATCGCGAACGTCGTGGTGACTTCTTAGAGCGCGACGAAGACCTGCCCGGCGAGTGCTTATTGCTACGATAGCGCCTATTACTGTCTCTGTAACTACTGCGACCGGGCGATTTGTGCGGACGACTACTGTACTTGGATGTACGATGATCACTCTTGGACTTGTCGTTCCTATCGGTGGATCGCGATCTGCGTGGTCTGCTGCTGGGCTTACGCTTGTCGTCAGAGTTATTGAACTTTTCAACTTTCGAAATAACGCGCGGGTGCTTGTCCTTCTTGATTGTGTTCTCCTTCTCAGCTTCCTTGCGGTTGCCTTCGCTGAGTTTGCCATTATTCTGTACAGCGGGATTGACGACCTCGTCTTCTTTCTTCTCGGAGTCGCTATCCGGGTCTTGCTGATGCTTTTGAATCTTCTGGTACTCTGGGAATTTAATTATCTTCTTCTGAGCCTGTTTCCAGTGAGGAGGAGTGAGACTTTTGGAGCGACTTCTAGATAGGGAACGATATCTACATACACCACGGCCCTTGAAAATTCTGCCTCCAGGAGATTTTTTGAAGTTCTGACGGCGATCCTGAACATACTGTCTTTGATTGGCATTGTTATTGGAACCACCTCTATATAAAAATTTATTTGTTGGTACTTCAGGTATTTCATCTGGATCTATTTTAGTAGTAGATGCTAAAGGATGTGGCAAATCATCTACTTTACTTTTTTTGGGCTCTGGTATTTTACAGTCTTCTGCTTCTGTCCACTTCTTTTTTTTAATTTTCTTCTTTTTGTCTTTTTCAGAATCACTATCTGATTCAGATACACTACTTTTTCGTTTTTCTCTTTTCTTTTTCTCCTTCTTTGATTTCAGAACAAGTTCACCACAATTGACAACTTTGGCATCCTGTAAAGGTCTAGACATTCGATCAACAGGGAGATTCTCTACATGCGATACTACTTCTTGGCCCGATATCACCTCTCCAAAAACTACATGAATATTGTCAAGATGAGGCGAAGGCTGAGTGGTTACAAAAAACTGAGAACCATTAGTGTCCTTTCCACGATTAGCCATAGATAATAGATATGGCTTGTCGTGTTTATAAGTAAAATTTTCATCTTTAAATGTACCACCATAAATTGACTCTCCACCAGTTCCATTTCCAACGGAAAAGTCTCCTCCTTGTATCATAAAATTCTTAACTACTCTATGAAATACTATGCCTTTGTAACACAGCGGTTTGCCGGTCGACAAACCAATGCCCATCTCTCCTGTACACAGTGCTCTGAAATTCTCAGCTGTTCTGGGACAGACATCTGAATAAAGTTCAAAAACAACTCTCCCTATGGGCAAACCACCTACTTCCACATCAAAAAACACTCTGGGCTTGATTTTCATTTTGCTTGTACTCTCTTATTTGTTTTAATTTTCGTATATTACTTCTAATATTCTCCAAGTAACCATATATAACCTCCAACGTACTGGCTCCTCATTATTTCGTGTCAGACCGCATTTCACAACTGGAACAGAGAAAAAATACACCGTTAACGACCAAACATCACAATACTCCCTTTTGCGCATCACAGCGATAAACACATTATATCGTCGGGAAAGCACGCTCGCCTGTTATTTAATATGAAAATATATAGAAAAATACTTACTGAGAACTCGATCGACGTTATACGCTGGTTATGCATGCACCTTGGGATCCAGTAGACGAGGGCGCGGTAAACATCTAGTAAGTATGTCTTATTCAATTCAGCAGATGTATATCAACTAACTCATCCCTGACGTACTTACTTACTTCAATCGATTCGAAACGTAAACTATAAGCACATCAGCCTCGGCAAACAAATTGTGGAACACCGTATGTAATGTACCCGTACGGCGTCTTTCAACCGAAAGTTCACAGTGATGTTTTGGAGTAGATCTCGCCGACTTGACTGCCTACAGCCTAGTGTTCACTTGGCTACAGCCTACAGCGCTACAGGCTACAGCTCACTTGGCGGCGCTTCGGCGGCGGCGTCCGCACGTAGCTGGTGCCATCTTTACTGCAAGAGTGTAACTAAATTTACATTTGCAGATTGTGGATGTATTTACTAAATTTACCAGATTTCAGATTTGCCAATATTCACTTAAGTATATAATTATTATATATTATGTATTCTGTATGAAAACTTGAAAACTGAAAAGTAAATCATATTTTAACAATTAATCTTGTTGAATCGATATATATATATATAGGGGGCATCGCTGTCGTAATTTATAGGAGATAGGTTACGGCTTTGCATGCGGAATGCACATCGAATGTAATACGAAGAAAATAATTACCATCATTTACTAAATTAAGTTAAAATAAAGACACATGAATGTAAAAAATAATCAAAATTTCTGCTACTTATAAAGATTAAAGGACCTGAACCCTATAGTTAAAGACATTTATTGGAATTCCTACAGGATCCAATCTAGCAGAAGACAGTTTCAGCTGTTAGTACCTATAGGTAGCGTTCACACGCTACAGGCACAGCTGAAGCTGAACCAATCACTTCCAAGTTCCAAAGTTCCAAGTTCCATTAGCCCATTGTAGCAAGAAAGAGAGAGAGGGAGCGAGAGAGTGAAAGAAATATACAGCAATTTTGCAGGCTATATATATAATTTCGTATTGAATCTATAACCTGTTGATAAACTGGCATACGTCCGTACCCCTTCTCTACAACTATTTAGTCTTGATTTGAATAAATATGTTAATAAAATGAAAAATGAATACAAGGTAACACTGAATGTTCCATTTTAGCAGACGACAGTTCCTATATTATTGTTAACAGGAAAAGTAAAAGAGACAGCCATTTTTATACGATACTGCATAAGTACAATTTAGTATCGTATAAAATAACTATACATTTTGTCAATAGGCATTTTCACTTAAAACTTGAACGAATTTCATAATTTTGCTTATAAGATGCAATATAAAATATGGATTCGTTTAAGAAAATTTATTTGGATGGTAAATATTTGGTAAATCAGATATTTGATACGTGGGCGGAACCGTTATTGCGCCGGGCAGGCAATAGGCTGACAATAACATAATAATCCCTACACATAAATACGTTAAGCGTCGTTTTACGTCTTTTACCTCATGGCCAGAATTTTACTGTTATACAGTCAATTTGCTTCTTTTCTTGTTTCTATAAATAAGGATATAGAAGGTTAAAAGGGTCGCCCGGTAAGCATGCAGACATTATTATAGTCCTCACTTCAGGTATAGTTCCGCTGTTTAGAATTTTGCATTTATTTGATATTCATGGATTGTCGTTGTTGAAATTAACTTATCGAAAAATAAACCATGTAAAAAAAGCATAATACTTAGGTTTATATTTTCCATTCTAATTATAATTCAGCATTTAAATAAATTTAGAATATACTATGAGGTATACTTATGACTTCTTCTCCGTTCTCTTTTTTCTGTAGATAAATTCACAATACACATTTATGAGATTAAATAATTTTATCTTTGATATCGTATTCCTTAAAAAAAATTGAAAAGCCTCCGTTCTATGAATGTCGTTGTTATCGTAGGTCACTATATATACAATATCCTCCACTTCTAAAGAATAAGAAATGAGGTGTACCGCCACCTGCTGACAATAGAAACTATATGTAGCTTTAACATCTCAAATAAACCTTGCATGAATTTTCTTAATTTACGAAAATAAGAAACGAAAAAAAAATTGCACTTTTTCGCACTTCGCTTAAACCATATACTTTATTGCCTATACCTATAATAGTGCGCGCGCAGTCGAACGTGTCAGCTCACGCGCGGTGCATAATGCGAATCATCTGACGTGCGGCACTCGGCAGGCGCAGCGCTATAGAAAGAGAAAGAGAGAAACAGCTGCTGGCTGGTTGTTGTTTGAGAGGGGAGAGCAACACCACACGGAATACGGAATACCTATTATACCTATATATATCTTACGGATCGCCAAAAGAGCGAGAGAGAGAGGGAGAACCAAACGAGCCGCCGCACAAGCACCACGCCAGTGTTCAGTTCAGAGTTTCAGACAGAAGCTCGCTCGCTCGCGTGGACCACCTATCACTCTAATGTTTACGTTCTGGCGAGCCGCCGCTGTCGCCGCCGCCGTCGCCGCCTCCTCCTTCGGGCTTTTCGGACGGTCTTCGTTTTCCACCTCCGCTGCCGCCCTATCTGCGCCGATGGCAACAGCAGCAGCATAATCGGGGGACTGCAGGCCCGGCCAGGCTGTATAACCACGCGGTTGCCGTGCGCATCTCTCTTCGTCGTTGCAGTGAGGTGTGCGTGCACATCTCGCGTATAGGTGCACTTCATAGAATAGTGTGCAATTTGCAAAGGTGCTTCTTTACAAAGCACGATATCTAAACGTGGACGAGACGGTGGTAAAAAGAAAAAGATGGGCAACTACGCGAGCAGGATGCTGTCGGCATCTAATAGCGCAGTGAACACGGTGTACCGGGGCCGCAAAAGGAAATGCATCGAGGAGAACGACCTCGAGTCCGAGTCGCAGTTTATCGAGAAGACGATGCAGACGCCCAAGAGGTATGTATAAGTACCTATACAAACGCACGAGAGCGCGTGTTCTGTGCACGATATGCGTTTTTCGAGGCCTCTAAAAATACTACGCCTCGTTTGCATTCACGACGCGTGCTTGCGCGAAATATATGCCTACCTATGATGTGTTTTCCGTCTCTCTGTCTCAATCGAAATTTCTCTTTCTCGCGCTTTCGTTACGGCTTTTTTTTTTATTGTCTCACGTTTTACTGCTGTTATGATGCAGTTTGAAGAACAGGGATAAAAAAAGTACAGCCATGTATGATTGCATTCTGCAAGCATTTAGCACACAAACAGGAGGGAGGGTGAGGTAACATTCTTTATTTACATTGGTGACATCATCCAGAGGCTCCTTTTTTTCCATAATTACTTTGAAGTTGGGATTAAGAGTGAGAGAGAGAGACAGACAGTCGGATAGGTTGAGAGAACTATTTTTGTAACTTGTGTATGATTGAAAATGTCTTTATTTTTCTAGGAGAAAATTGCTCACCACAGCACAGTATATTTACAAGACGCTATTTCAAGAGGAAAAGGGTAGCGACGTTACAGTATTGATGCTTGGGAAGGCATGGAGGCTGCACAAAGTTTACATAAGCCAAGTAATTATCACCTATATCACTGTTAAAGCTCCACTGTTTATTGTTATGGACAGTCTTGAAAAAACATTGCATTGGAGTATCTGTTCTGACTAGAATATTTCTATGTGATGATTGAATATAAATGGTTTTAAAATAAACAAAAAGATAAAATTAAAAAATAATAAAATATAAAAATGAAATATAAGTTTCTAAGAATTGTAAACAAACTGTTTGAAAAACATATTAATACTTTAGAATGCCTCTTTTTTTATTTATATATTAATCAAAACTTTTTTTCAATTTCTTTCATTATAGAATATAATTTCATAACTTATTTTCATATGATCTCATGTTTAAAAATTCAATAATTTTCATTTGATAATGCTCCGAAAATAGTACAAATTATACATTAACAATGTTTATTTTTCAGAGTCCTTACTTTGCTAGTATGTTCTGTGGTTCCTGGCGTGAGGCTAATGAAAAGGTTGTGAGTGTGGAGATCACTGACCCCAACATCACACTTGAGTGTAAGATTTCTTCATATTTATTTACCAAGTTTGCACAAGAGATTTTTTGACCAACGGGAAGACCTTCTTTGAAACTCTCGAAATAAAAAGTGAAAGTTTGTCAGGCATGAGTCTAACCATGATTGACCTACTTAGCTATATTAGGCCTTCCTTCAATGCCATTGAATTTCTACTTATATGGTGTTGAATCTAAACATCTCCAATAGGTGTCAGGCTGTAAAATGAATTTAAAAACTTGGAATTGTTTTAATTTTTTTTAGTCATTTTTTTAAATTAATTTATTATGATCTATATTGCATATTACTTCAGTAAGTTGTAGACACATTTAAAGCTATAATTTTTTTTTTAATTAATGAATAAATTTTTTAATGAATTACAGTATTCACATAACAATCATTTGTAATACAGGAATAACAAATTTTATAAATTAATTTTTTTATTGCAGCACTTACTATTGTACTTGGTTCTTTTTACCAGGATGAAATCAGTCTTGAGCCAAAAGATGTAGTTTCAATTCTTGCAACAGCAACACTTTTTCAGTTGCAGGGTTTGATAGATCAATGCACTGAAATAATGGCTGAAACAACAAACATAAAGACTGTAGTTCCTTATTACAATGCAGCTGTTTCATATGGTGTGCCAAAAGTGAAAAATACTTGTAAAAGGTGGCTAGAAGTTAACTTAATGGGATATGGTCAACAGCATCCTTCATTCTTAAAAGAAATAAATCCAGATTTAATGGCAGAGCTTGTTACCAGTCCTAATTTGGTAGTTATGCAAACAGAGTTTTGCATTTATATAATGTTAAGAACGTGGTAGGTATTAGTTTGATTTTTTGTTTCTGTCTCAACTGTTTGGCATTTATAATATATTTTCTACATGAATGTTATTATTTTTTTAGGCTATTTGTTCATATAAAAGATAGTGAGGATGTACATATAGAAGAATTTTACAGAAATCACACATGGACTGAATCATTTCTTGATACAAAGGAGGGAAAGGAATTCTCTATACCATTCAAAGCACTTCGAAAAAAACACCTCTTATCAAATTATGGAGATATTAAAATTCTAGAGAGCGATGATTTAATTCCTGAACATTGGCTGTACCAGTCATACAAAGAACAATGGCTACATATTTTAAGGATCGACAGCTGTAAAGACTCTGGGTAAATGAGTTTAATATATTATTAAATCTTTGATTAATAATTGTTTAACTATTCATTTAAAGTTATATCTTTATGATTTCTTTGGTTTATCCCAGATTCCTGAAAAAAATTCCATCTGTCATTTCCCTCCTCTTAAAACAAGCATTTAAGTCTAGGTATTGGATTGTTTAAATAATATTACTATATAAATATTCAATTTATTAAAACTTTTTTTCTTTATTTTTGTTGTAGGCCTCGAAGTTTAGAAAAAGAAGAATTCGCAAGAGAATGTTTCCGATGTGGCAGGTGTGTTGAGACTGCAGGAGTTCACGTATGGCGGTGGACTGCTTTTCATTTCGGTATCGATCTCATTGTTAATCTTGACACAACAACACTTAGGTTCAAAAGAAATAATTTAATAGACTCAGAGCATATAAAAGCTAATCAAGAAAAACATCGCGTTATGTTAAAGTAAGTGCTATACAGTAAATTCGAAAAAAATTCATTCAAAAAGTTTGATAAATAAAACAATTTTTTAATGTTTTTAGGATCTGCCTGATATCATTAAATGAACAAAGACAAATTAAACACGTTCAAGATTCTGGACTAATAAGGCTGTCATTGCGAAGAAATGAAGAGGTAAATTACAACATTGTGAAAAATAGTAACATTGTGAAAAAATTATCTGTGTATTTTACTTTTTCTTGTTAATCCCTATTTTAAAAAAAACTTTATTTTTCTCTTATTGCAGAAACAAGTTATGTGTCTTGACAAAGAGCTGACATATCCTCTTCACATCTCAGTTAGCTTGCAAGTGGTCACCCCTGTTCAACCTAAAATAGACGAAGAAAACACAAATTTAGTACTTGCGGATACCTAGTCGTCAAAGTTTGGTTCTCAATGTCAATTTGCCTCACGCGACGTGAAAATTGAGGCGAATACATCGTTTATTGCACACAACAAATCTTAATAATACTAGTCGAAAATCGCATATTGTGTCTCTGACATAACAGCCATGTTTCACTTGGTGATGACGCGCACAAAGAGAAATGTTCGGATAAACTGTAGAATGTCAGGAGCGGTGCCAGTTACTGTAGTTTAAGGACTCGTAACAAATTTTTTATAACGTGAAAAAATACTGAACTTTAATTTAGGATCTATTTTAATACCAAAACGAGAATTGGTAAGAACGGTACTATGAACGGTCATTTGTTTAATACGAAATGAAAATTCTTTTTTATTTAAAGAAAAATAAAATATTTTTAGAGCTTACTTTATTTTGAGAATATTATATTTTTCATATACATTTAATTTTGATATATAAATAATCTATTGCATCAAGACTTGATTATATGAATGCAAAAACATTAAAAACAAAAAAACTAAGAAAATCAAATTGCTAACGATCATTCCATTTTTTTTTTCTTTGACTAATAAAGACAAAATATTTGTATATTATTTCATTACGAGAACAAAGTATTAGTCAATCATTTTAGAATCATCACACTTAAATATATTGCATTTTTGCAATAGAAGACTATTTTTTTCTAAACTCGGAGTTTGCTATTCGGTGCCTTCAACGTTTGGAGCTATCTCAGTGTAGCTATATATACATTTATATATAGCATCGAGTACCTATACATGAAACATCTGTATACTTTGTACTTTATTACAAAGCTTTTTTACTACGCGAAAAAATAAAATATATTTAAAAAATTTATCAATTTTATCGAATCATTACCTTATATCGTTTATAATGTGGAAGCCTAGAGCATATTGATAATTACTGAATGCTTTTGGAAACAAAAATAATAATATTCATAGCTATAAAAACTATTGATGTACTTTTACAAAAGTAAGGAAAAATCATATATTTAACCAAGTTTTATGTAGATCACATGGTCAAATTATTATTTCTGTAAAATATTTTGCATAATTGTTGATATATGTAGTTATATAGTTTTAGAGATGAAAAATAAGTTTAAGTTAATTATCTTATAGAGAACATTAAAATATTTAGATTTAGATATAATTTATAATGGTTATTAATATTGTTGTAAGGTTTCACTTTTGATTAAAAATATCTAGTTTATTTTAAAAATTTATTTTATTTATTATTAAATTTACTTAATAGTCAAGAACTGTAAAACTGTTAAGTAAATGTTACCACAAGATAAAAATCGAGTGCCTATAGAATTACCCTGAGCCTTATAAGAATTTTAGATAAGAAATAAAGAATAAAAATTGTAATTTTGAGTAATCAAATGAGTAACTTTGATGTAAGTTTCCGCATAGTTTTGTAAAAGTAATTACTAAAGACTTTATAATAAGTACATGCATGAAAATCAGACACAAATATCAACATTAAGCTGTGCATATCTATAAAAAATGGTCGAAAAAAAATGAATCAATTAAAGATGATTAACGATTAATTGATTCAGCATAAAAATTTTTGAATAATTAGGAGATTCAAAATCATTGGAACGATTTAGAAATGTAAATGTTTTTATGGGAATATTACAAAATCTTTTGACCTACAATGTCGGGAAATGCAAATGAAAATCATAATTTGTATACCAAAATGTGAGTCAATATCACGATTACATACTACAACATTAACTACTACTTTAATCTATCCTCGCCGTTCGTACCTCGTTTATTATATTTGATGTTACAAATACTATTTATTGTTACTTTTATATTTTTATTGGCCTACTATAAATGCATTATATTAATTATATCACACTATCATCACTTAAGCATTTTTTCTGATTAATAAACCATAACAGTACAACGCTTCGGAGCAGCAACGCGCATTTGTATTTATTTGTTTGTACTGATTTGAATAAAGTTATACTGATAAATGCTTATCTGCACGCGATAAATTGTATACCTATAATAGCCAATTCCAAGTATTTATTCAACGACCAAAACCACTCCAAAACATTCTCCTATTTACTCCATTCTCTAACGGTGAAAGTACATAAGTGTTCCGTGCCATGATCCGTGCTCTGTACCGTCTGCCCCATGGCCCATGGCTGATGGCATGGTTGTTTTGACTTTCCGACTACGCTCTGTTTCTTTTTCTGTTTCTGCTTAATTTATTGGCCTTGGGTACAATGACGCCGTTATGCCACCATTCATGTTTGTTTATACTCCAATTTAAGGGAGTG
>UXGD01005531.1:0-14249 GCA_900474315.1 Torymus auratus
GAAAAGAAGTATTGATAAAATATATATGTTATTATATTATATTAATGAATATGTGTACTCTGGTAGAAATTTTAACCGTGAGTTAGCTATTTTTGAGTTAACTTATTAATTGTATTATTTTTGCATCATGATTTTGGCTAAAAATGTTTCCATTCAATTAACACGTTATATCTATGCATTATGACTAATTTTCTACTCGGGTAGTTTTTAATAATTACAAGAAAAATTGTAATGAGTCAATTATTTATTTATTAACGAAAAATCAATATTATTTGACCAAACAATGGAAGTCAGCATTCTGAAATAAGCTATAAAAATATATGCCCATAATAAAATATAAGCCGCACAATGAGTAAACTTGCGGTTTACAGTAAAATACATACACCCCGTGCATAATCGATATTGAACGCCGCAGCTTTCCCGCGTTTCCCCAAACTCGAATGAAAGTTTTCGCAGCAGCGCGCACAAAACAACCCCGCGCGCGTTCACGCAGCCATACACAGCAATTAAAGCCCGTAAAAGCCGCTGTATTATTCATAAACCACGCCACGAGCGGCGCTCGTTCGACGAAAATTAAAGTCATTAGAGTCATCGTAAAGAACGGTAATAACAGTAACCGTAAAACGCGTGTCGACCAAAGTTTTTCCCGAAATTCTTGTCACCTCGCGTCAAAGCGTTGCGAAAAAAGGGGGCCGACGATGCGTATACGTATATGTTCTGTCTATAGGAACCGTTTGGAGCATCCGTGCACTTCCCTTTCGTGCAGCTCCCAGGAAAACTGTCCCCGTGCCCATTCACATACACACGTATTCAAGCGTGTATGTATAAGGTATAGAGCAACGCGAGCGCAATATTCCCCGGCGAGCCGCTGCACGTGCGCCGCACAGTGCTCCGATATATAATCATAATAGCAATAATACGCGTGCGCGCGGGGACGGACGCGCAAAAAAGGAAACCATGGCGAATTGAAGTTTATGTCGCAATTTGATGGAAAACAGCCTGGGGCGATTTCCCGTTGCATGCGCGCCTTGTGGATTGAAGCGGACGGCTATAGGCGAGTCGCGGAAACGACGTCATGATTGTAAACGTCGTTGGGCTCTCTCTTTCTTTCTCTCTACGACGGTCAGCGTCGATAAGCATCGGTGGGGCGAAATGCGTAAGACTTGAACGTCATTTCCCCTCCGACAAAGCTAGACGAGGGTGTACTTTGTGTGTATGTGCGGGAGAGACAAAAAGGAACGTTGTAAAAGACACCCAGAGTGACAGAGACGTTACTTTTTTTCTACGCGGTTTTACGAGCGCAGCGTAAATGCCTCTGGGGAATTTCGTAATAGAAGAGCATGGTTTGTTGAACTTTATTGTACTGGTGTGAAAGTGAATTTTAATTCGAATAGCTTTACGAGGAATAGAAAAAGTTTCGATTTTTAAATACATGTATACATGTTACTGATATATGACTTATAGATACTAACGCACTTATAATTAAAAAAGTAAATAATTGGCAATTTTTTCGATAACATATACGTAGTAACTTGAATGATTTCACGAAAATGCATCAATCCTCTAGCCCTGTCGCATAATCAATAATTTTTCTTATTATTTTATTGTACTTTATGTTTAATTTTCACATTTTAAATATATTCCAAGAAACAGCTGTATATCTAGTAAACGTTAAGTAGGAAGTAACAACGAAACAACAAAATAATTATGTATTACATATAACCAACTAAAATAAATTTTATCAAATACGTTCTGTATTTTAATTAATTACTTTTTTTTATCTCTAAAAACCAGTAATTACTTAGTGCAATTGGATGAAGACTTACGAGCGAGTTATTAATTAATCACATCGCCATCCACAGATTTCCGCTGTTTATTTGTTTGAGACTCTAAAAAGCAGAACGCAAAGAGAGACACAAACGCCCACGGACATGAAAAGAAGTGCTTTCTGGAAAGGTCCAGTGCGTTGTCCCTCGGGGCTAAAGGACACAGCGGGCCAGAAGAACGAAGTCTCCTCCTTTTACAGGCCTCCGAGCAAACGACCCCACCGTTACCATTAAATATTTAGAAACGTCTTTAGTGTATTTACTGCCTCTCAGAACGATGCTAGTGTCACTCTTTCGTCGCGCCGGCAGGGGTGGACGCGAGGGGAACTGTATCAATCGATGACGCTCCGTTGTTAATTAAAGGGAAGTGTTGTCCGGCGTGGCGCAGTTGTTCGGTACCACTTGCAGACTGAATAATTTATAAGTTTATTAAGATGATAGCCGAGGAGGAGGCTATCTCTCAACTAGATGTTGCGACTTTACGCCCGGTAATTTATCACTTATTTGATACTGATCGCGTTCATTTATCTTTTCCGATTATATCATTATTTGATTGTTTATTAAGTTTCTTGTAAATATGTTGAGAAATTGTGACGTTTTTCTTACAATAGAACTTTTTAAGGATTTAATTTGTGCCAACAGATTTAATAAATAAAGGAAAAAAAATTTTTTTCGAGGTGTATATCGCGCCAGGAGGTGATTAATATCAAACATCATTCATATATATGTTTTTTCATGCAATCTGTAAAAATCCTTTTCGTGTCATTCGATGCCTCGCGTCAAAAGTAACAAATTCGCCGTCAAATCGATTCGCCACGCGCGATTTCTCAACTTCACTACACACTACTCCCGGGCGTTTTGAAAATTAGTATTGCCAACACACCCCATATACGCACTTGCGCGTGCAGCGCCAAAAATTTTTTCGATTTTTATCGCCTGCTATATCTCACCGGAATCACCCGTGATAAATCATCTTTTTCGAGTTCAAAGGAAAAGCTACTCGCACGCGAGCGAGCACATATAGCACACATGAATTTATCGCGACGGGCACAATTATTATTTCTAAATGACCCATCGAGGGTCGCATTATGTGGGCCCAACCCGTGCCACTTTGTTTTTCCCCCTCCCTATATTACGCGCAGTCTTTCGAAAAACTCACGGAGCCCGCATTGTCGCGTTTTCCGAAATCATTATAAGCGCCTGTTGCAGCCGCTCTCCTGTCCTCCCCTTTCGCCCATACCTCCAATATGTTCAACACGTTGAGTTGTGCGCACACGACCTCCCTGTATTGAATCTATATACTATATATACGTACAAACACAGGCGACGGGCACTCGAGTAGTGTCTGAAAAATGCCAGATACTTACTTAGCACGAAAGGCTTAGCGTGATTCGCTTCACGTCAGATTGCGTACGAATGCGGCGCTCCGATCCCCGGATATAATACTTTTATTCGGAGAATATGATTTAGCGCGACCGATAAATCCTTTTTCCCGGGGTGAGCATGTGGCGCGCAATCGACTCATCCGTGCGTTTGTTGGCTCTGCATTAGCGCGGGCAATGATGCTTGGAATGGAGGAGAGGATGAAAAAAATTAAGTACGATGGGGATGCCCGGCTACTTGTTACGTGTGCTGCACCGGCTTCGGGAATCCACCCTATTTTCCTTTTTTCGGCGGGACTAGAGAGAGAGATTGGGAGCAATGTTTTTTGATCTGTCGATGTGCGAGGGGGCGAAAGGAGAGAAAGAGAGGAGGACACGGGGCGCACGCGACAGTTAATTTCGTGAGTTATTTGCAAATGAATTACAGCGCCCGCGCGGGCCGAGCGATTGGTATGCATTGAGTATTATACAGATCGATGGGTACGATTGGGAACTGTGAAATGGTCTAGAAATGCAAGATGCATCTGTTGATCTCATCGGGTAATGGTATACTTTTTATGGTACGAATAGCTGCTGGTTTCCTTGTGTATAGCTTTTTTCTGAATAAACATTTTTAATATAAATACTATAAAATGTAATTTACGTGTTGTACAAAAATTAAAAGATAAAGATTTAATTTTGAATTATACAATTATAAATTATTTGTGATATTTTTGAAAATTTTTTTAGTAAATATGATTTTGAAAAGGCGAACCGCCACGCATAGCAAATGAGGAATACCCTGTTTTGCGATTTTCGAGCATTAAATGCAGTCTGTGTTTTTTTAGTTCAGCCCTGGCATCCGTGTGTTTGATTATAACAAAAGTTTTCTTTTTTAACATTCGCATATGTTTGAAATAATTATTTGCCCCTCTTTCTCCAAATTCCAGTTTAATTATACTATTTATTTTGTAAACGTAACGTTTCAAGGTACCGCATAATTTAGCAAACAATTATTCTTAAACGAATTACCGTTTAATTCAATTCTTTCACTTTACCGACATCCGTAAAAAATTACACCCCGAACGAAAGGGAGAGAGAAGAGAGCGAGCGCGCACCCCGAATACGCGCGGAATCAGACTCATCTCTCCAATCGAGATCGGCAAACACGAGGGTTAACGAATCGCTAATAAATATAAATCGAAGCCCGTCGAGCTCTCTCTCTTTTTTTCTATCTCTCCCGGTGACGAGGGCGAGCAGCGATACGCGCCCCATCGGCTCTCGATTTTTTTCCTTTCCTTTTGTACTCGCTCTCTTTCTCTCTCCCCGGGATCGCTTCTTTTTTCACATGTATCTGGCGCGCGCTTGCGATCCGTACATCTGTGTATGTGTGTATATATATATGTACATATACAATATATACACTCAATTCGTCGGTGCGCGGCCGGCTTCCCAATTCCATTAGCGAGATGGACGAGACAAGTGTGCCGGAAAACAAAATGAAATGCACCAATACACATGCAGACCGCGCGCCACATGTACAGAGCTGCCTTTTTCGCGTTGCTCCTACTGGTTTCCTTTCTGTTCCGCGCGCGCCCGTGTACTACGCTTTTTTTCTGCTTCTTTCTTTTTTTCATTTTTCGTCCGCGTCCGCGCACCCTCGCGCATGGATCGTGTAATTCGCGCATACAATGGAGAAAAAAGTTCGGAACTCTCGCAGTGATTCTACCGATGCCGTGCAGTCGTTATATAGTGCAAAAAACAGAAGGGGTATAGCGCGCGAGACAGAGAGAAAAGAGGCGCAGCAAGCGAGCGAGTGCGCACGGTGTACCTTTTATACGTTGGATATGTGAGGGGGGAGGAGGAGGGGCAGCATCGGGCTCTCGTTAATCAATTTATACCCGACGTGTTCTGTCGATCCCCACGTACGCGTCTAATCGACAGGTTGTTAACGGAGTTAAAAAAAAGGGCTGCCGCCGCTACTGCGCTGCTGTGCTTTTGCGAGCGTTCCTTTTTTTTGCGCTCGCGTACCGTCAGACAAAAACGTGCCTGTACACGTGTTGGCGTAGGTTTTCTTGCTTTGAACGCTGCAGATGGGATTTGATTGAATAGTTTCTGGGATTGTTTTTGTATATATAGTTTGCATTGGGGCGGATGGCTTTTTATCCATTAAACTTTCACGCATCTAAAACAAAAACATGAACAGATTAAATTGTTCTAATTTGGGAGTACAAATCGGTTGATTTAAATTAACTATATTAGTGATGTGTAAAAAGTTAGGTATATTATTGGTGTCAAAAACAAATGATTGTTTTCTTCAAGTATGCTATTATTATTATTATACTGTAGTTTCATATTTCTTTAACTACTCTAAATACAAGCAGATACTACGATGATAATACTAGAAAATTGTTACACAACTGGTCATAACAGCTTTAAGTATTCCCAAATATTTTTCTTTTATTTGAGCGGCAACTTTTCCTACAAAGATCTTGCATACAGGTACATTACTAGCAGCAGAATAAGAAAAGAAAAAGAAAAATAGCCACTATTTAGATATTTGACGACATACTACTACCTGCTAGAATAAGTACAAGGTTGGGGCACACATATGCACCAGCCAGGCATACCACACACCTTTGGACACACAGGGATTCACATGTGTATAGGATCGGCGTACAGCACCAGAAGCGAGAGACAAATGTGAAACGCACGAATAGAGGAGGCCTTAAGAGCGGTCTTTAATCTTGCGTATATGTACCCAAACCCAAGCCTCTTTCCTCTCCTCATCCTGTCATGGCGCGAGGGAGTGTGCGCGAGTATTCTCCAGGGAAATACGTTTAGAGGGGGAGCCTTGCGCACACGGCTGAAAGCGCAAGAGAAAAAGAATGCAGCGGCAGCAGCGGGTCTTTTGTAATTTCGCGCGCAAAAAAAGAAAGAAAGGAGAGAAGAGGAGAGATACGCGAGCGCGGCTGCTGCCACGGCGAATATAAGTGTGTCAATATTCGCAGTATGCATAATACAAGAGAGAAGGCGAGTCCCTCTCTTCTCATTTCTCTCCCTCAGCCGTGCTTTTCTCCATCTCTTTGCGGATTTTCCGCGTACAAGACGCGAGGGGACCTAACGAGGGGTGGGAAACGAGCCGCCAAATTAACGGATGTCAAGTGTACACGCGCACCGCGTACAGTCTCCTCCGCGGAGCAGGAGAAAAAGAGAGCGGGAGAGAGGAGGAATGTTAATCGGGCGACTCGGGAGCGGAATAAATCGCCGGGCGCCGAGGCGCCTCTGCAATTTTGACGCGATTTTTCTGCGAAGGGAATTGCCAGTACGAGAGAGAAGCCAAGAGAGAAAAAGAGAGAGAGAACGATGATTCGAATTTTCTCGGGACGAAGGCGCGTGTGCGAGTCCGCGCCTTCTTATACATATATACAGGCGCGCGAGCGCATTAACGCGCGTGAATTGGGTAATTTGAGCATTTCAAATGAGGTACTTTATATGATAATAAGCTTCCTACCTGCGTATTATTCAACGTTTGTCCGACGTATTTTATTGCGCTTCAAAATCCTCAACGGCATTTTTATAAGGGCAATTTTTTATGGGACGGCCTGTTGTGTGCGCTTCTCTTTCGTTCTCGTTTTTTTTTATCTTTCTCCGAAATTTAATTTATACGTCCACCCGTGGCCGAGATAACAAGCAATGACTAATTTGAGGCAACTTGGATTTCTTAAGACGTTGCACTGTTACTTGAATAAGAAAAAAAATTAATCAGCGGGAGTTATTTTGCTGTAGACTCATTAATCCGCAATTTTTAATGCAAAGAGTCGTCAAAGTAGTAATTGAAGATTAACCGTTGGGTGACGGTTGTAATTTTATTTTGTAATTAATTTTGTCATTAATTATTTTATGTTACGTTATATAAAATGGATGGTAACAGCAAAAACCAAATTAATAAAGTAACGTAAAAAATACTTCATGACCGGCGCTTGAATTCAACAGAGCTGAGGACACCTGTCCTGCACTCTACCTCTGCGCTATGTCGCGCGCGTTGCTTGATTGCATCTTAAACTTCTTATCATCACTTCATTGACTCGTTATCACTGGGACATGTAATTGGCGGGAGGTATGTAGAACTATTTACCAGAAATTATTATAGGAGGAGGAAAGTAAATTGATTAGTCAAAACTGTGAAGTTTAAATATGTAATAAACCATTACGTACAATTTTATTTTCAGAAAAGTTTTTTTTTATATAACTTTATTTTTATAAGCATTAAGGAATTATTTAATTATTCACTGGATCCAGTGAATCACTAAAATATTTAGTGATGCTCTGTAAGAATCAGAACACAAATAAAATTGTTAGTTTATATATTATCATATAACTAAAAATAATAACAGTTTTAATAGGTACCATATCGGTGATCGCTGGCTCAGTCAGTAATATTTAAAATCTTCTTAGAGGACGATTTTAAGATAGTATGAAGGCCGACGGATTCCCTGCAATTAGGCATTCCAATAGCACTACATACTAGCGATACGTCAGCATCATCTTTACACCTCTTATAATCCCTACAAAGCGTTCTTTTAATCGCATAATCGTTTTCGCCACCTAGCAGATACCCGCGGTAGGCTCGGAACCGTGCAGTGCTTATGCATGATGGCGATGAGCTAGCTGACGGCGCGAAAATTTGAGTAGTAAGAAGACTTTCTTGAGTATTTTATAGAGTATTTATTTATTTATTAAATTTCGACGGGCTAGAGGCCCTTTGTTGTTCAATATAAAATTAATACAAAAAATATGAATGACAGTAACGCGAGCGAGCGCCCCCAATTCGCATACCTTCCCATAAATTAAAGCTACATTTTATAGAATTATTTGGAAATTATTAATTAAATATTCGTTAAATAAATTAAATTTTTTATTTAACAAATTATCATGTTCGGTAATAAGTAGACAACTAACTGAAACGGCTTTTTTTAGTTTTGGTGCCAGAATTGGCAGCAGTCTATTTGTAGCATATGACCGAATTGTGCCTAAATTCTTCAGAAATTATCAGTTATTTAAAAATGTACATGTACGAGTTCTTTTGGCAAATGGATTAGTTCATAAATTTCAGAAATATTTGGGGGTTGAAATTTTTTCAACCTTTTTATCAAATCATAATTTTTCGAAAACGGTTCGATATATCAGTTTCAAATTTTGTATGTGATATAGGCAATATGTATGTGAATTTTCATCAAGATCATACAATTACTGTTTGCGATATTTCTTATTTAAAATTTTTGTATTTCTAAAAATGATTTTCTTAAGCTTTAGGAAAAACGATAATAGAATTAAAATTAAGATAGATGTGAAATTTCATATATAGGTTTGTAAATATCTCAAAAACACTCATATAAATTTTCAAAAGGCTAGGTGAGACAGAAATTAAGATATTAATATTTTCGTTTTTTGCTCGTTAACATAGGCTCTTATGGGAAATCACGATTTCTTTGTACTTATTTGTGTATTACAAAGCATTAAACATTGAGATTCTATGTATATTTTTTGTAGTAGATGATGCAATTATCACGGACATTTATTACTCTTCAGAAATTTTATTAGTTGATCTAGTATTAGTATCTAGTATTATAGATCTTGAAAAGGAGTCGAATAAAAAAAACGACTCGAAATATCGATTGAAATAATATATTACGCATCTAGGGAGGAAAAAACTTGGATAGTCCACAAGTCGTGTGAATTGCCACCTGAGCCAAAGGCGAGGGTGGCAAACACGAGCTGTGGGCTGACCAATTTTTTTCCCATGGTGCGTATACTATTTTTCGTCATATCCCGGCCGAAAATACCACATTCGTGTTTTTGAGCCGGGAGCGAAAGTAGTACTTTCGAGCAGGGTATGGCGAAATATATCGTTTTCTATTTTTATTGGACAGCAGAGAATTTCCTTCAAAGAAAATCTTTAAAAATATTATTATTATAAGGTTTATTAAAAATAATGATTTTTTCGTAAGTTTATGATATCTACTTTTTAATAAACTGTATTTTGCAGAAATAGTATATTACCCACCTAAGGAGTAAAAGTAAAGAATGTCCCAGATCGCATGCAAATTACAAACATGCGATCTGAGGCATTCTTTATTTGCTTCCATGGTGCGTATACGATTTTTTTACCTAGCGAGGCCGAAAAAACAACATTTGCGATTGGGCGCCGGGAGCGAAAGTGGTACTTTCGGCCCGCTAGGCAAAAACAAAAAAATTTCCAAACACGCAGAATCCTATTTTTATATTAAATTATCTCCCATACTATTAAATACATAAATATCGCTGGATAAATGTTTGAAATATAATGCCAAATTGTAGTAAATTTTTAAAAATTTCTATTATTATAACAAAATTTCTTATTTGATGAAGCAAAGGTACATGCTGATATGATGCAGACGTGGCCCTTCAAACGCACACAAGAAGATACGCACCAACATAAGTAGAAGGGAGGGTTGATTTTAATAATATATCATTTAATATCGCCTTGCTAGGCGCAACCCTCCGCCTGCGTAACAGCGGCGACTCCTACGTGACATTACACGAAGACGCACACGCTGTTGTATATGAGAATTTACATTTTCAGTCGAGGACCGAGTCCCGCGGGATTTTTTTATTTCCCATCGCAAATCTTCGTCCGCCTTGCAATAACGTCTCATACTTGCTGCGCTAATATTTTTAGATTTTTAAATTTGGAGGGGATGGTAAGTCATGGTAGACCCTTTTTAAGCTTCGAGAGGATGATTCTTTATGATATAATAGAAAAGAAAGTGATAATATTTTTAGATTTTCTTTTAGTATATTAGTTGATTCTTTTAGAATAATTTTGTCTTTTAAGATTATGAGTAATAGTACTTAAGAGTAATGTATAAGATAAGTACTTCTTTTAAATATCAATAAATGTTTAGTTAAGTTTTTTAATCTTTTTTCATACGGAGAAAAAATGTCTAAAACTCAAATTTAGTTTCTTTTTAAAAAAGCAGCAGCACAAATGTATTTCGTACTGTCTTATAGATTTACGTTTAAGAATCCAAAAATTAAACACTAGTGCAAGATGTGAATGAAGATGAAACATATAATATTAGAAGGATAAAATAAAATGTTACACACATTATATTATAAAGTAATGTTAATATTTTTAAAAAGCAACATAAAAATATGAAACAGTAAATTTAAAGTGCACATTTGAATAAAATTTAAAATGCATGTTGTATATGAAAAATTATATCACCTGAAGTAGAATATTTTTCTTTTGTTGAATATCTTTCTATGACAGTTTAGTTCATTATGTGCGACACATATTCATAAATGAAATAAAATATTAAAGTTAATTTTCGTGATGATAGACTGTTAATTCCCTCATTCAAGTTAAGTTTTTGATTAAATTTAACAGCACTTACATAATAAAATTGCAAACGCCAATATTCACTCAAGTATATCCGAATCTAAAAAAAGCATTAAAAAATTGTTAGTGTCACAACACTAAGCTCAAACAGTACAATATTTGTCCAAACTTTTGCTGAACTGACATTTTTCCAGGCGACGAGACAAAATCTTTGCAGCCACCTTGTACTCCAAAGTTTCTAATAAATGTACAAATAAACAGACACTTTACTGTCGTTATTAAGGAAAATTGCCTTGTCGTGAAAATCGAAAACTCCCGTCGACCCACGTTACAAACTCTCACACGCGCGGGTGTCCCGGCGAATCCCTTACGTACGACCATAGCAGCAGCAGCACCACCACCACTAGCACTATATATTCCTCCACTCGCGTCGTCCCCTTCTGGGGCTTGGAATTGGATCGGTAGGCCAAGAAGACGAAGGCAAAGAGGGTGTGCGCGCGTTCCGCGAAGAGGGTGACGAGGAGAGCGCTCGCACGCCTCGCTCTTACCTGCTGCGGCTCTCTCACTCCCTCTTTCGCTCTTTCTCTCCCGCTAACCCTCCACCTCTCTCTCTTTGCCTCCGCGCTTCTTCCCCAGAGGAATATGTTATTAGGCCTCCAGGATTATGTACTTCTCTCGCCGCGGTAAGAAGCAGCCGGGAAGAGAGGCTTACGCGAGGGGAAGCGCGGGCTGCTGCAAGCGCGCAGATATGCCGCTGTGTACGTCGTAGAGAAGTGGAGATGTTTTCCAGAGGGGAAAGAGAGATAGAGGGAGAATTTTAAAGAAAGATGTAGGAATTGAATGGGAACGAGAATTCACTAGGAGAGAGCGAGAGCGCGAAGTACTGTCATTTTTTTTTATCTCTGTGTTGGACGTTGCTATGCGGGTTTTTGTGAAAAACGCCAGGAGAAAAAATGGAGTAAAGTTATAAGAGTAGAGAAAAAATCTAGTGACAGCGAATTTGATTCACTTTATTTATGATTCGTTCTGTAGTTATTACGAATGACAAAAAAGGCAAAAAATATTTTGAGAAAAATCAATTGAAAGTATCAGCAGTTTATTCACATATTTTGTGGATATCAATTTTTAGAAGAAGAAGGTAAAAGTAACAATTCATATAGTAGGAATAAAAAAAGGACTTATCATTGCATGTAAAAGATTTTTTAATTCTATATGTTAAGGCTTGAGAAAAAGATGGAAAACATCAATTGTGAGAAACTGACCCGAAGACGAAAACAATTGAAAGAGTTAAAAAAAATAAAGAAAAAAAATAAAGGAAACCAGAGCAGAGATGGAGATACGAAAAAGCTTGTAAAAGAAAACGTGAAGTAGGGAGTCATTACAAACAGAGAGGCGCAAATGAAACATTGAAGGTCTTGAGTGAATGGGGAATAACAGAGCTAATTAGTATACACCGAGATCAACGAAAGGATTACATGCTTATCCCGGATAATTAAAATTTTGTAAGGATGCCATCAGTTAGTCGTTAATTACCTCACAAGTGCGGGATTCATTAGAAATCGTTATAGTTAATCTTACTATTCGAAAAAGACTAATTAAAATAAGTACTAAATAACTTTTTCTTTATTTAATTGGATTTTCTTATGTATTTTACTTCTACAAACAATAACTACATGACCATTATTGTTCACAAAAATAATATTTTCATACATCGAGAATACCAAAAATAGAGTATAAAAACGATCCCGACCTCAATGACACTATGTGCATTGGAAACATCTGCAAAGCAAAAAGCAATTAAAATTAAAGACCGAGCGAGTGCGTATTAAAAACTCATAAACCATACAACCGCGGGCAACCCTCGCAACTTCTCTCCCCCAATGCACCGAGCTGTTGGCACTGTGAATGCGGAGGCAAACACCTCGCGATAATTGAACGGCCGTCGCGGCGTTTTTGTCCCGCGTCCCGTATTCATCGATAATTCATTAACTGCCTGCTCACATCCATCGTCACCCTGCGCGAATGTGCCGCACCGAGGCGAAAAAAGGCCGGCGCGCACAGTGCGACGAGGGAAAGCACAAAAAACCGTCACTCGCTCTCTTTCTCTCGCGAAAATTACCAGAGGTCTTTTTAATTAATAACCCGGCGCTGTGCACAATGCTGCAACGCCACCTTGCCTCTCGTGCTATATGCACAGGCGGATCGGGTACGCGATGCATATACATATGTATTCGCATATGGCGTCTGTGTGGAGTATATACAGGTACATTGAGGGTAATATACGGGCTCTCTGTTGTGTATGTGTGGCTGTGCTGCACATACGCGGGTATCGGCAACAATATTCTCTGGCAGATGTCCACGCCAGAAATGTCAATCACGAGTGTCGAGGGCTTAATCAGTGTTTTGTTTCAGCTTGCTCGACTGTGCCGACGCGTCTGTGTATTACGTGTGTACATACGAATGCGTACAGATGCACACCTCGCGCGGAAACGCGATACACCGCCAATACCGTCCTAATGACTCGTCCTGGTTTTGCGCTTATGGTGGTGTACACGTGTGCACGTGTATATATAACGCTGGTGCTGTATGCTCTTCTCTGGCCTCACTGTCCCGTTTGATTCATCCGTTTGTGCCGCCAGCCGATTAAACGCAAAGCTGCATTTTTTTGGGAGACACTGCCAGAATTAGAGTCACGTAATTCTGAGATTTGGTGGTTCTGTTCAAGCGAAGTTGATGCTGTCATTTATTTTGAAATATTATTTAATGGAACTTCATTGTGAAGTATAAAGTTATTATACGCTTTTGTCTAATTCACACAGTAATATTTAGTGTAATATTTTTAATATTAAGAAAAGACAAAGATAAAAGGTTATTGTAATTATTTTAATTAATTTATTCAAAACCTTGGCTTTACTCTAGATTTATGGAATTATAAACCGATTTAATTAAGTTAGTATATAAATGATTTGTAATCTAAATAAGTGAGCCCTGAATTTGCAGTACTCAAAATAGCCCGAATTGCAAAACACAATCCACAGCATACCTCTGTACTAAAAGCGTTTGCAGCCACGCGTAAACGAAGAAACAATAGCCAGGGCAGACACTCCACCGAGAGAATGTGAGCTGCACGAATTAAAAAAAAAAGGAAAAAAAAATATTACTCGTCGGAAGGATCATGATATGATGCTATCGTATTTCCATTGCGGTTCCTGGGATTCTGGACTACTTCTAAATACGAAACCAGCTCGGTTATAAATTGTGGAAAACAATCTCTTTTTAAAAATGAAATTTCATATATGTGAAAACAACATTTAATGCAATATTTTAAAAGTTATAAATTTTATTACTTGATATTACTTCTAAAATAGTATCTATATCGTAATACCAATTTTGAAAAAATTGTAACAATGTAAGAAACCTTTATAGTAGGACTGCACAAGAGCAAGACAATACAATATTTATGTAATTATTGTCTCGCTCTTGTAAATTCTTTGTATTGAAATTTTTTGTCTTGAAATTCTTGAACACGTTGGAGTTACGCAGACGTGCGTCAGTAAGCGAGTTGACTATTTGGGTTTCAGCCCTGTTTAAATGTTAAAAATATTTTTTTTTTATAATAACAAAAACTAATGAAAACGAGACTTTAAGTGAACTCAAGCAAAAAGTTAAACATTGTTT
>UXGD01005532.1:0-14244 GCA_900474315.1 Torymus auratus
GTATTTCTTAATAATTAACGATATTTCTTTATCATAAACAATATTTCTTTATAATTAAGTAATATTCCTTAATAGTTCAGAAATTCAAATCGTAAACGAATATCCGTTTGTCCGTATCCAAACGTCCGTTTCTTTATAGTAAATGACGTTTCCTTAATATAAAGATTTTCTTCTCTCTGTATATCTATATTTCTTATTTAGTTAGGTACTATTATATAATGGTTTCATAAATTATTAAATTTTCAATCATGTATTAATACCATATATATAAGTAGCGTTAGTTCACGAACCGCTGATCAATATTTTTGTTATTCACTGGCTCAAAAAATTCACCAACAGTTATGGTTTGGTAATTTTCTCCCAAGGTCTGGATAAACTTTTTATAATAGTATGGTCCCATAGTCTTGTTGGTAAACGACGAGTCAGATTTTTTCGTCAATACGCTTGGTTTACTAGATTATATATTTTCGGTACATGTCTTAGATTTTCTTACGTCGTTGTCCCTTTGATTACTAGGTTCAGCCGTCCATCAGATTTCCCCCAAACTCTGCCATGACATATTTTATACACGAATCAACATCGTTACAATATTACATCATACCTGCACTTATTCCTTTCACGTGACCATGAATACGACGCAAAATAGACTTCTCACAGCCCGACTGATTGTGCATTACCCTAAATTTCTATTAACGCTTAATTACCATAACTTCATAATGCCTTCCTCTCTTGCAGCCTTCCATCTCTCATTGTCGTGAGCCATTGTTCAGCCCGAGAGAGGTCAGTCCGAAAAGCAAAAGGAGGCCCTCTTTTTCTTCCCCCCCATTCAACTAAAAGCAAATCAGCGCGTCGAATCCTGGCAAAAGCCGATCCCGTATACGTCTGCGTCATTTGTATAGTCCTCGAGATCACTAAATCTCAGGGCTCGCGCGCCGGCGTCATCATCGCGCTGACCAACGCTCCGGACAATGCAGCTGTATCCGGTCACTCCCCGGGTCCCCATAACCAATTTCTATCCAAATGCCGACAATCCGCCAAAGTCCTCTCTCCCAGTCCTCTGTTCAACAATGCACTCCTATATACGTGTATATATACACATGCACACATGCACGTAGAGGCGACTAACGGTCAAGAGAGCGCCGCGGCTAACAAAGTGGACGAGTAGCGCGCGAACAATGAGAAAAATCTCTCGTCGCACGCGCTCGCGCGCGCCATTTGGTTGTTCACGTTCCTCTCTCGCTCGCTCGATCCCCTTTATATATAGGTTACATCCACGTGAGGGTCGCCGGTGCAGGGCCTTAGGTAAGATCCTTCGGGAGCGCCGTGTGGGGTCCAGGGGAAAGAGAGAGAGAGAGAAGTCCCTCTCGCGAGCATTTTGTGAATGGGCGCGAGCCGCGACAATGGGGTCCAGGAAGTGTACTCGAGTGATCTACCGATCGCCGCGCGTCGCCGTCTCCTTCTTTTTCAGGGCAGCAGCAGCAGCAGAGCGCAAAAGGAACTGCGCGCCAGCCCGAGAGAAGGAGGAGAGAAATCCTGCGAGGATTCGAAGGAGAGAGAGAGAGAGATGCTTTTTGTTCGCTGTGTGTGCGTATGTATGTAAGTGTGCGTCGTTGCCTCTTTTGCGCCTCATTTTTTTCTCGTTCCATATTTCGATATCTACCATTTTATTCTCACTACGTTTACCTATACGGTTTGAATTTTCACTCGACAATTTTTTTAAATTATCTTATTTATATTGTGGTTTCTGTATTAGATAACGTGCTTGTGTAGTCGTCTATATGCTCAAAGTCAACCATAAAGACTATAGTTTGTTTGTACAAACCATCCGTTTCTAATTAATTTTGTTATCAAAAAATGTACCAACTATATATATGTTCGTTCTCCACCTGGATTTGTATAATAATAGAATCAAGGAGCACGGATGCGCTCCAAATGCAAGTATGTGACTGCTATTTACTTACTATGAACACTTTCTCATGTGGTCACAAAAGAAATGATAAATTAATTAATCGAAAATTAAGTCTCGATTGAAACCTCTTTATACCACACGAATATTGTGACTATACAGCGTAAAATCCGTACACATAAATGCAGCGCTTATAGTTGCGCGTATAACGCAGCACCTGACTTCGAAGGCATAGCCACAAGGGTATACTCGTCGCACAGTGGCGCGACACTAAGTTCATCACAATGCTTCTTTTTTCCGCCAGATGCGATTTTGATGAAGTGACTTACGCGCGCACCACACCTCTCTCTACAGACGCCGCCTTCGCTCGATGACCCATCGGTAAAAGGTATAGAGTGGACAACACGCTGGGCCCGTGCAGAGTATAGAGAAAGACCCGCGCGGAGAACAATGCGCGCACGCGGGAAAAGCGCGAAGAGCCGATCGTGTCATCCCTCTCGAGACGCCGGTCATTTGTGAATGAATGACCGGCGAGTGTCGCCTCGGTTCTTCTTCTTTTATTCTCTCTAGAAAAAAAGGCGCGACGAGGTGCTCGAGCTGCTTTTTTCCCCTCTCTCTCTCTCTTTAAGGAGGCTGAATGAGAAAAAAATTTACGGATCAGAGGGCCGGGAGAGGTGTTTCCGTTCTATTCAGGGGAAAACTGGGAGGACGGACCGCCAACGAGAGAGAGAGTAGCTTTTCGAGTGTCGGGGTAGTTTGTTTTCCATGATTAATTGTGAAGTGGCGTTTCCTGTTTTTCTCCGCTCTCGAGTGGTGTCGCTTTGTCGGTTTGGCACGAGCGTGAATCTGCGATTTCTAACGGATTTTGGTTATTATCTATTGTTAAAGGGGGTAATGTGAATTTTCTTGAACATATAGAAATTCAAGAGAAATTTTCGTAGTTAAGGATTAAAGTAATCCTTGAAAATTAGTATTAATATTTTTTATTTTATTATGAACGTCATTAACTTCGGTGGCTATAACGTAATATATCTTATTTTTTCTCAATATTATAAGATCTAACAATATGAGGTATAATTGAAAAATGTTGTCGAATTCAACTTTCTTAAATATAATATTTATGCACCGAATGCATTTTTATGCACCAGTGGTTGCTAGATTTGGTAATTAGTTCGTTGATCGTTGGCCGAAGGATGACGAACAATATGTGAATTAAGACCAAAAGCAACTTATTATTAGATAGATGTTTGATTGGACTGACAGTGAATGATAATTATTATGTTTTCTTGAATTTACTGTGTCACACTGTCTTATAGCAGGTATAGGTGGTTAACAATAAAAATACTTACTTTGTTGAAATTCGTCGACGTATCGACCACTTCACTATGATCTTCTTCAGGAAGTTAGATACGTATGTTAAAAAAATGTAAGTTGCATCACTAGCAACCAGTCAAAGTGACATTAAATTAAAGAGATTTGAATTTCAAAATTTCATGTCATCAACTCAGACCTGTTCATTATTTTTTCACATCTAACCAAAGAATGGCGACTGCTCCGCCACTATAATTAAGTATTTAATTCATAAGATAGCAATATACAATATTTAAAAATTCATAGCACAAGCACGCGAATAATTATCCCTTTGTCCCTTTGTCACCCCGATATCATGAGAACATCTGAAAATATAAACCGCACCTCGACATTTACAACGCGCATAACTAAATCTAAACCTTGTCATCGGGCGCATACACACTCTTCACAGCGGCCCCGACGAAAGCCGAGCCCCTAAAGACCGTAAAATAGAAGTCGATAAACAAGCCTTAAATGACACATTCGACAATCAGCGTCAGCATCCCCCCTCTCAACTCTCTCTCCCTCTTTCTCTCTCTCCCACCTCGAGACTTCACACGCCTGAGAAGTCACAGCGACAACGGCGGCGCGTAAATCAATTATTTTTTGTCGCATCTAGCCGTCGAATCGTAACTCACACACACACATACATTCCCCCCTCACCCTCTCTCTCTCTCAATTTAATTTGCGCGTCAATGCTCTGGCGACTCTTTTCGCGTGTGGCACGAGAGCCCGCGAAAGCTCATCGTGAGAACGCGACTCGCGCGCGCGCGCCGGGCAGAAAGCGAGGAAATTGCCGTAGCGAGCCGTGTCGTATGCCAAGGCACGTTCGCCGCGCTGCGGATGAATATGATGATGGACGGAGCGGCCGCGCGGCTGCAGTCGTACAGTTTGAGGGGAAAATTTTTAATATGTGCCTGTGTGCAGTGAGTGCGCGGCGATTGTCAATGGCGCGCGGAGGTTCGTCAAGACTGGCACTCGGAGCTTCGTAAGTCATCCTTGCGACTTGTGGGTTGCCTGGGATCTTTCAAGTAGTGTGAGAGCGATCATTTGGAAATATTTTGGTTTGCGTTCTCCGGTGTTTATGCGAAATATTTTTGTCTTGAAACTGGAGAATGTCGAAGTTGTTGTGGTAAAAATTGTTTGATACTTGTAAGGTTGTAGAGATGATTTATAATTAAGAAATAATATCATGGCAGGAAGGTTAATCATGAATTACCTATTTTTTAGCTAACCTTGTATGGATAAGGATAATATTCTTTTTTTATTTGATAATTATGTGCAAATTGAAAGTATCCTACATAACATTGATATTTGAACTAGTAGTAATACTATTATTATAGGTACATTATGTTTTGTTATATATTAATTCGTGTTAAAAATGTCTTCATATATCGTCAATTTTCTATCAAAGCCCTGGTAAAAGTCGATTCCATTATTTGCCTAATAAATAGATAGTTTCCCCAATAATCGTTAACAATTAGCCACTTTTCTTGGCCATTTCTAACCATAGATGAAACGATTTTTCTGACCATATTCGCCATTTAATACACCGAATAATAGAATAAGTTTGTAAGTATTAAAAGTATAAGTATTTAAAAGATACAAAAGTTGAACAGTTTTTTTAATTAAGAAATGACTAATAAGAGGCTTGCTATAATGGCGAGGAGTGGGAGAGACATATAGAATCAAACGGAAAAATAATGTTTTTCGTTTGTATCCCCTCAAACAATACTATAACCAAATTAAGTACTAATAATTCGTGTTTACATTTTGGTTAGCTATTTTTTTGTAATATTTGATTTTAAATACATGATCAAATTATAGAGAAAATTAGCTATTTTTACTATAGCGTTTTATTAAGTTCGTAGCCATTTTCGATAGAGAAATTTCTACCAGGGGGTAGTTTAACTTAACATTATTTCTCATGATATTGATTATTACAAAAACATATTGCAGATCGTTGATAACAGCAATTGTGAGTTGGTGGTTTTTTGAAATGTCGAAATTCCACATTTTTTTATAACATTAAAGGAACATTCAAACATTTGTGAATCTTAAGAAAGCAGCTTCTTAAGACTGTACATCCAATATAGAATTCCGCAGGCGTGAAGTCGCAATTTCATGTTAAGTGTATTCCTTATTACTGTGCAAGTAAAAAAAAGAAAAAATACCTTTTTCCACGCTTGGTGGGAAGTCACATTTTCTGTCCGTGACATTGGCAAACACTGATCATCCTTCATGTAGCAATTTCAAATCGTTTTATCAAAATATTTAAATATATAAATCATTAATGGCTTAATCAGATCATTAGTAAAACCTATACATCGCTAATAGTAAAATATACCAACTTCTCTATTTCTTTTCAGTCTCGTTACCGATATAGAATGAATACCCAAAAATAAATATATAGCCACAGGTTATTAAACCCTTTTTCACCGAGTACCTATTTGACCATCATTTTCTCAAACCCATCTCGTATCAAGCACCAAAACCCTCGAATGCTCACCTTCCATTGAGAGGCACGTCCCAACACGCTGGACCGCGCCACACCGATTTCGCAATCCAGACGCCTCTTCTCATCCCGTCGTTTGTATAGTGTCCGTGACAGGCGAGCCGTGAAATCGCGATTTGCCCGCGGATTATGCCCGTGAAACGGCGCGCCGGGTTCGAATAGCTGAGGGAGGTTAATTTCCGGAGGATCGACGCGTGATGTATGATTTTATTGGCGCCGATCGACGAGCCGCGCGGCGGGCGTGACCAATCGCGCTGTTTGAGGTTTCATTATGTGCGGCTATAGTCCTCGGTTTTTCGGGCAACCGGGATTATATGGAGCTTTGCATGTAAATTGGGTTCGCGCTGATTGTTCGTGGCAAAATGGCGATTTGGAAAAACAAAGTATACATATAAGAGTGGACGAAAGATCGATTTATTCGTCTGACCGGTATATGTGTTTAGATTCAAAAGGCGTATATATCAATTTAAACGGTTTAAGCCGCGTCGATACCACCCCTGAAGTATATCGAACGATCGGCCATTTTCCGATTTGCATATTCCCCGTGTCTCAATTTTTCACTCGACGGTCCGTATTAATAATAAAGACCTCCGCGCCCATCAAAGCCACTCGCGCACGTAGGAGAGAGAGAGCGAAGAATCCCATAATTTTCGTCATAATTTACGTCGATCAAGATAGCGCCGAGACGAGAACTCCCCCGAGAGACAACGAGAATGGATACACATATCTATATACGTACGCGCGCGTGGGCCCCCGAAAAAAAGCTCCCGAGATCGAGAGCGAGAAAGAAAGAAAGAAAGGAAGAAAGGCCATATAGCCGATGAAGGAAGAGGAGTCGTCGCGCGGCCGGAATACAAAAGAAATGCCTCAGTTTCTCAGCCCGCGCGTTCGAAATATTCGAAGATAAATGACGATGTATGTATACCTACACGGAGGCGCGTGCGAGCGTTCGTCCTCCTAAATCACGCGGGCCAAACAAGCCCATTGTTGCGCATTTAGCGTGTGAAAGAATGTTGCCAAATCCGGGGCTTTCGGTGGGCTTATATATGGGAGAGATGAGGCCTACCGTACCTATAGGCGCCGCGCAAGGGAGAGAGAGTGAGGTTGCGGGGGTGAGAACGCGTGTATAATGAGGCCGATGCGAATGTCGAGATGCGCGCTGTTCTCACACTGGCTTTGTGGTTCAAGAGGGTAGTTTTGGTAGAAATCAATGGTTGGATCGCGATGTCTTTTCAATTACATGGGCAGTCGCCAGAATGGTTTTTATTGATTTTTTTGGTATAGCAAATCGGTGCCGTTATACACATACTGAAGCTTGTAACTGACGACTTCAAAATCAAATTTTTTTTCCGATAAATAATAATTAGTCATAAGTTACAGAAAATATGTATTCTAATGCATTTTTATTGGAATCGGTCACTAAATTAACAGTTATTGTTATATTCTACTAGCACCATCCGATTTCCATACCATCAATAAACAATCTACAAACTCATAGCTGAATAAAAATAAAAAAACATTGACAGCTATATGGTCGAAATTTCATTCAATTAGTCACACGTAATACCCCCGGTTATAAAAAAATCTCTTCCGAAGAAATTCATAAACCAAGAAACCGATGGACTCCGAATTTCGCCTAATCCCCTTTGCCACGCGCGCGAAGAAAGAGATGAGGGCATAAATAATTCATAGAGACCTTGATACAGCTATAGACAGCATTACACATGTCGGACAAATCGGCCAGCAGCATCAGGCGCGCGCACCGGCTCGTAAATTTTATACGATCTGCGGCCGCGCGAGCAGCTGTAAAAGCGCGGGCGGTGCGGCGGTGATTTTCAAAAAGTCGCGCAGGCGTCGTTAACCGCTCTCTCTGTCTCGGACTCGTAAAAGTTTAACCCGTGCATTTGATAAAAATGGCCGGGCGGCGGCTGGCGCCGGATTGTCGTGCGGTCCCCGAAAAAGAAAGGAAGAAGGAAGAAGAGTAAGTGGGAGAGGTGGACGCGAGGAGAAGAAGAAAGAATTTCAGGAGGGTATAGGACGAGGTCGTCTTTGGATTTTCCTGGGACACGGAGGTGCTGCTGGTGGTTGCGACGATCGCGATTCCGGGCGGTAAGATCGATTAAGTTGGGGAAAGAGGGGGGCTATTGTGAGGCGAGTTTGTGAATGAACGGGGGTCGAGGGAGAGATGAGGAGGTATGGAAGGTTCAAAGGACAAGTTGAAAAATGCAAAGGAAAAATAAGTTGTGATATCGGTGGTGGAGAAAACAATATTTTAATGGTTAAACTTAAAATGTTTAGAAAAGTTTGTATTTTTTAAATAATATACTATAATGAAAGATAATAGATATAAGAAGTTAATCGGTTGGCTTAACCATTCTTCTCAACCATTATTTCACTCATTACCATAAACATATAATTTACATCAATTCTTTTTATATATTCCACAATTTAATATGCACTTCAAAATTGGATGTTATGAAATTCTGGTACCATTGACAATAATTTAGTATAATAAAAAAAGAATACCATAAGTCAAGCATTCAATAGGTTCTAAATATATGCGATCTTCGCTCAGGTGTAAGTTCGATTTACAATGTCAAACTAGTGTAATACGCTTCGACAAACCGCTCAAGTAATTACTTGGTCGCAAACAATCCAAACACACTCAAATCCCCAGGATCCAGAGCTAAAACAATGCTCAGCTGATTTCCCAGCCCTACCTCTCAGGTGCGCAGGTCAAGGAGCTTGGTCCACGACAAAGGAGACACCGAAAATCGAAGACACTTCCCGCCGGCCGAAGGAAAACACGAAGGAGAGGCGGCGGGTGGCTACGGCGTTCATTCATTCACGAAAACTCGGCATGAATGAACACCGCCGCTGCAGTTCCGTTCCCTCGCTCTCTCTCTCTCTTTTTCTCAAGTGGGGATGGGATTAGGCGGTCTACTAGCTCGCACGTACGTTGACGATTGTCCCTCTGCCCTCTGGGATTATGCTCTCGGCTTCTTTTCCTTTCTTATTTTTCTTTCTCTCTCTTTTTTTCTGGAGAGGAGGACTCGAGTCATCGAGTACACCAGCGGGGCTTTTCCGGCGGCTTTTCACGCGCGGAACGGGGGACGGTTCATGCGCGTGTGTGGTTTACAAGTTGTTGCCCGCTTTTAAAGAGAGTTTTATTGGCCGTTGGTTATATACTGCCAAGGTTACGTCATGCGAGGAGTACTGTTATGCAGGGACAGGTATGGTGTAAATTTTTGTTGCCCATCTGGTTTATGTGTTTATTGATAGTAAATGTAGGATTTTGTACGGTATAAATGTTTATGTGGTATTGAATAATAAATTGTTACTTAATCTAGTTTTTCATTGGTACAAGCTTATGATGTATCGTTATGATTTTAATATTTTTAATAGGCAACATTGAAAACAAATTTTTGTTTATATTATCTGCTGCAATTTCGTTAAATGGTTGAAAGCTCTGCCTTTTGTACAGTAAGCATAATGTGCTGTACTAGAATAATTGCGAGTATAATAAAAATTAAAATATGCGATGATTGATCTTAACCACACAAAAACTTCTCATTAAATTCTATTTTTAACATCAAATTTGTGTTATTAAACTAGAAAAATTATTTTTGGTGCAAAAATAAAAAGAACAAATTAATAGTATATATACGGCTATAAACAGACCTACACATACGATATTTCATAATAAAATCATATAGAAAATACAACATCGAAATCCACTCATGCTATGACAAAAATTACAAACTACCATAATTTATCACATTTCTACACCAAATGAATGATTTAAAAATAAATACACATGCACGTGCCCCCGCCATAACTTATAGACTGTCGGCCTAATTACGAACACGTTCCCTCGGTCCTCACGAAGCCCTTCGACCCCATCCCCCATCCTGCCTCCACCTCTCTTGCTTATATGCAAAGCACTTCACTTTCGTTCGGGAATCAGGTTGAGGAAGCCGGGAGAGTCGGGAGCGCCACCGTGTCGCGATATCAATACGCTCGGATCTTCGCCGGCTCGGGTCACCCCCGCGCTAGCGCACGTCTTTTAAGGACTAACGAGAAAGGAGAGTCCACCGCCACCCAATGTGCGACAGATAGTCTACTCGAGGAGAAAGAAAGAGACAGTATAGTGCTGCGGTGAAGGTGGGGGAGGAGAGGACACACGAGGGAAGAGAGTCGAGGAGAGAGATGATCCGGAGGTGTGAAGTGGAGGGCCACTTGTGCTGTCGAGTGGTGCTTATGTACTCTGTGTACCGAGCTTTTTTGACGTTTTGATATAAATGCGTTGATCGACGCGTTCAGTGGTTGCCGTTTGTCGTGGTTTGATTAATTGTCAAATGGAAAATCTAAATTTTGAATAATTTTAATAATCAATCGAACTTTGTAATAGCCTATATACGTTTTTTAACCATTCACCACCGAACTATTAATTATTATATAATAAAAGTGAATAAAATTTTATAAAAAAATTTTTCATGTAGGCCAACCATTATCAACCTGTCACCAAACCCTGTCAAACACTACACATGACATTCCATCGTATATATGACTCACTCCATTTACCGTCAGGAGTGTCAGGACCACCAAATTCGCCGGACATCTCAATAAAGTAGTCGGGCTCAAAACACACCCCCTCAACGAGCCCTACAAAAACGAGAACAACCGCCGCCTCCTCGCGTGTATACACCCTCTCTCGACATTGTACCGCAACATTTCAATTTCATTTCCAATGCCGCCAGCTCCTTTGTCGTGAGAGAGAGAGAGACCTCGGCGCCGGATTACCGGGGGCGTGACGACGAGGCGCGTCTCTCTCACTCTCCAAAAGCGCTCTCTCTCTATATACCTCGCGCGCGAAAAAAAGGAGCCGCTGCTCGCGCATAGGCGCGGGGCTAATATATTATCGCGGCACGCGGGCGCGTGATGTATTTGACGCGGACGTCGGAAAAATTAAAGCAATCCCCTTGGAACGCCGCGGGCTTCGTGCGTGGTCCCCGATTCTTCTCTCTCTCTCTCAGTCTCCCGGTTCTTTCTTTATATACCTCTTCAGAGAGCGAGCGCGCGCTTTTTGTTTTCGCCTTGTTGGTATGTCGCTTCTCCTTTTTATATTTCGCTTCTCGCGTTCTCTCTCTCTCTCTTTCTCGGCCGTCCGCTCTTTCCGGATCTCTCCGTCTCTGTCTCGGTGGCGGCGGCGGTGAGTATAAGGTAATAGGAGACGCCGGCATACAAATATGCGCGCATTAATAGAAGACCGAGAGCTGCTGCTGTTGCGCCCTTCAAAGACTCGGCGAGAACCGTCTCTCGCTCTCCTTTTCGATTCACCTTTTTGCTCGTTTCGATCCTCGGCAGCCTCGCGCTTTTTTCTCCCCGTGTCTGTCCGATGGATTCATCAATTTTCTAAGGAGACGAATTGCAGTCGATTTATATAGTGTTATATAAATTTGCAAACGCATTAGCTGTTTAACGCGGTAGTTATATAAATTGTCTTATTAATGCTTAAAAGTGGCTGTGTAGTGTATGTTTTCAACGTTAGGGGGCGTCTATCTAAATATTTAAATCTTGTATTAAAAAAATTTGCACTAAATTTAAAAATGAGTTTCGGAATTAAATTCAGTTCATAGCCTGTTTTTATTATTTATTAATTATAGAAATGTATAACATAAATCTATATACAACAATCTTATACAGATAGTAACATTACAAACTAAGCGGTTTTTTGCAAGTCCAAACGATCCATACCGCATCTTCCCATTCATTTTTCAAGTCTCACGATCCTTTTGCGGCTCCTCCGTTGTTTTTTATTTTTTTCATTCACGGATCCCCGGCGATGCGTTCCTTTTCTTTTTCTTCATCGCCTCCGTATAACAAACGAAACGGCCGAGTCAAACATATATCGACGAGAGAATCCGAGCCGCGCGCGAGCCCCAAAACAGTCCAAAAAAGCATACACACACACACACATGTATACCCCTATACACTATATAATCCCCGGCTCACGGAAAAAAGAAGCAACGACAAGATGAAGAGTTCGCGCGCGCGCGCGGGCGTTCGCTACCTGCGCCCGCGGACACTATATGGCTCAGGAAGTCGTCCCTCCTGTCTCGACTCGTATAGATCTCTCGGTCGCGGGCGCCCCGATGACTCGTGTCCCGACAACTTTACAAGCGTGTTGCTTTAATTATTCCGCGTGTTTTACAGAAACTCGCCGTCGACGCCGCCGTCGTCGTGTTATAATACCGCGGGCCGGGCGCCAGTGCGCGCCGAGAGAGAACGAGCGCGGAATTAATTCGAATCGGAGAGGGATACGGAATTATTACGGGGGAATGGGTTCTCGCTCGCTTGCTCGATCCTTTTTTCGTGAGCGCGTAGATCAGATGGTGAGATAGAGCGCAATTTCGGAGTGCGACTGGGCTATGTTAGAGGTGAGGTGAGTGACGGCAATGAAAAACGGCGCTTTGTATGCCGCGCGCGCGCTGCAGTTTATTCGCGTTAAGGAAGTAAATAGGCTTTGGTGAGAAATTTTGATTCGAGGGGTTTTTGATGTTGCGCGTGACTATGTTTTTTAACGATTTTGGGGAATGTTGAATAAATTTTTTTATGGGTTGTTATTTTGAATATTTTTTAAGCATTTAAATAGTCGTTAACATATTTTCATACTGAGAAGAAGTTTAGTAAAAATTACCAAATGTTTTATGAAAAAAGAGTATGCTGTCTTGTAAGTTACAAGGGGTTGTAAAAAAATCACTGTATACAAGAATTAATTTTATATAATACAGTACAATAATTGAGAAGTTATTCGGAGTAAGGGCGTTTCTCTTATGGGTTTTCCACATAATATAAGCGAACCGCCTCTATATTCCGAAAAGCTTCTTAATTTTTCTTAGCAAAATTTCTTAAAATATATGAGCATATTTTGAACTCTCTATTACAGACTGTTGTGCCTTACCCGCGACAGTAAGGTAATATTTGCAAAACCTTTTTGTATAACGCTCCAGTTTATAAAACTTATGCAACAACAAAATCTAATTACTTTTTATGCATGTACCTATATACTATTGTTTTATTATACCAATATTTGCAAAAATTTCCTAAAACTGTATACCATAGAAACACACACACACACCTCTCTGATTACCATCACCGCGAATCAAACAACCGTGAAGCTCCTTCGCGCGTCCACACGCACACATATAATATATACACATCAGCCACAGAGCACACCTCGGGCTCTCGCGCGCGGGCAAAGGGTGACGAGGCGCGCGCGAGACGAGGACACCTTTGTGAAAAGGGGCAGCAGTAGGAGCAGGAGCGCGCGGAGGCGAAGAAACCGGCGCGACGCGGCGAGAGAGCCTCGAAGAAAGGGAAGGGAGTAAAAGAAAGAGAATAGATCCCGGCGAAACAGCGAGCACAAGAGAGAGAAAGAGAGAAGTGGCCGTCGACGGCGTGTGAGAGTAGGACCCCCCACGGTCACTCCGCGCGTATACACCACTTTCCCACGTGCGGGTGATCCCGTTTCATCCGCGCCGACGCCCGCGCGCTCGCCAAAAACGCTGCAGCATCGGCGCCAAGGCCGAGCTCTATGTGTGTGTGTGTATAGAGAAGATTAGGAGTGTGGGCGAATGAGAGGCGATCGGTTGGCGCTTGAGAGATAGGTGAGAGTGCGACTGGTGCCGTGTTGGTATAGGAGAGGATGCTCCTGAGGGATTATAGCGGGATGGATGGAGGTTTTTCAGGGCTGATGGCTAGAGAAGATTCAATTAGGGTTGAGGCATTGTTGAAGACGAGCTGGGGTTAGATGAATGGATTGGTAATGCATCACTTTTGATGGCAAGGAGATTTTTACGGGTTATTCTTAAGATACTTACGGGATATTGTCTGTATATTGGGTTTTATTATTCGGTGTATATGGTTGTATAGTGTCGAATGAGTAATGCTGCGTAATCGATTATTAATGAAATGTATACAATGATGGCGCTAGAGACTTTTTTTTGATATCGCAAATACGATAAGAGTCTGTTAGTTTTTTTATTATTGAAAAATATTATATTTATTATTTATCTAGTTTTTGAATGGAAATAATTTATAAATTCAATAAATATAGCGTGTGATAATATATTAAACTTTTTAGCTATAACCGGCCACCCTCTAGTTACCGGCCATATTTGTTTAAATTAACTTAAAAATAAAATTTCCTGACTTAATAAATATGGTATGCTATACAATACGAGTTATTTACTTCGCAATTATTGCTGTCTTAAGATGTAAAATTATCCAATTTGTAGTCGTTAATCACAGAAAAAAAGTGGCCGGTAATTGATCTTAGATGGACGGGCATAGGTACACCCACCCTATCAACTTTAAATATAATTTTCTAGATCATTCCCTGCTAAAAATGTTAACTAACGGTTGGCGAGCCGTTGGCCAATTTTGAAATTAAAAACGTCACACCATGATT
>UXGD01005533.1:0-14240 GCA_900474315.1 Torymus auratus
ATTTGCGATAGTTTTCCATTCCATACAAGAATTAAAATTAAAAAAAAAAATAAATTACAAATTGAACAGCAATGAATTTTATTACGAATTTGTATTTAAAAAATTTATATATCCTTGATATTTTATTTTTGCAATTATGAAAAATGATGTTTAAGCTTTTAATTAATGCTGTATTCATAAATGTCTTTTGTCAGTAGTGAGCTTAAATTTATCACGGACGTGTATGAATAATTAACCGAAAATAACAATCAACATTTTATCATGCGAAATTCGGATTAATTAAATTAAACAAAGATATTTATTAAAATGGTTTGCCCACCCTTTTACGAAAATACCCTTCTCACTTTAACATTCATGAATCTGAAAAAAACGATATTTATACAAAGGCTTCGTTAGCCAAAAGAGAAACATGTTCAAGTATTAATGAGACAACAAATTCAAAAGAACTTTGCTAGCACGATAATAATATTGTTATTCATGAACCTGAGTACAGTATAATGTTTCCTCGTTAAGCTCTTGGGGGCGCGGTTGACCCGGCGACGAGTCGCGTCCTTTTTAATCGACAAATTGCGAAACAAACAGCGCCTCTCATCCTACGAGAGAGGCAAATAATCAAAAGACACAAAGACAGGCGGGGAGCATTTTATCGCAGTCAAGTCGTTAAGTTTCCGTCTCCTCTCCCGCTCTCGAGCTTTTTCCCCCAAACACGACGAGAAGAGAGGCGGAGACACAGAGAGTGAAGAATCGCCAGAGTGAGAGATACATAAATAATAGCTACAAAAAAGAGTAAGAGAAGCGAGAAACGTATAACAGGTCTTCAGGAGGAGGTCACTGTGCAAACGGTGAGCGCGCGCGCGGGTGTACGTCTTTTTTTACCGACTCGTCTCTCCGCTCTTCAATTATCCCGCCTAATGACGGGCTTCGCAGAACTTGGGAGAGTGGACCTCTTTCTATGATGACTATATATATACACACACATACGCTTTTCACTTCTGCGCTCGCTATGCAACTGATTTGTCTTCCTTCTCTATCCCGATTTCCTTCCAGACTCGTTCAGCGCCGTGTGCATGTATTTTTTACCTCTTCAATTCGATGAAACTTGTAAAAAGCTTTTAACAATACCCGGCTCCCGATGTTTTTCAATTAATTTACGCGACCTTTACAAAGCATTTTCGACTGATTTGATATTAATATTTTGGAAAAGCATTATTAAAAATTGTAAAAATATACTCAATCTAAATTCTTTCTTTATTAGTTAATTCGAATAAAATATATATCTACTGAAATAACAGTTAGACGTAGATGAGAGCGCAAAAAGTCCAATTAAAAACTGAAGGACGACGATGCGGTAAGACACTGTCGTGGATAGAATTTCAATTACGGTGACGAACGGCGCTGTAAAGACGGCAATTTTCGGGCGTTTACGAGCGATCATCGTATTGAAGTTGCTTTTATCGCATCCCATCTCTGCAGTGTAATGCAGAGAGAGAGAGAGAGAGGGAGAGAGAGAGAGAGAGACGAGGAGTGCTGATATTTTTATGGCGTTACTCGCACCATCCCCCTTCACTCTGCTCTCGAGAATTTTATGAGCCTCGCCTCTCGGTGTGTTGGAAAACTGCTGTATTACCGCGTAGACACTTTTTAATGGATTGATAACATTTGGTAGTCGGTTGCCGCCCTTGCCGCTGTCGCCGACTCTTTTTCTCTGCAGCTCCTTGACGACGTAGCACAGGAGCCCGAGTCTTCTTAAGAACTTTATGAATCTTGAAATCTACTTTTTTACGATCTCGCGCTTTCTTTGTGCAGCCCAGCTTGCAGAAATGTTAAGGAGATTTTTTTTTTAAAAAGACCTAGATTATTACGCGCTGGAACTTCTACTTCAAGTCGTTCCGAGATTATTCGTACTTCTTTCTTTCTCTCTGTTTCCCCTTCTCTCTTGAATACAAGTTTTATAAAGTTACGTTGGAGCATGACGGGAAATTGCAATATTACGGGGGATCATATGTTTCTTATTCTTTTTTTTTAAATTGTAGCACGGACAAAACTTTAGGCGAATGTTGAACGGCGTGAGGACAACCGTTCGTCCAAACACGCGCTGACTCGATTACCATGTGCTTTGGAAATTTCCCGCTCAAATGTGGACGAACGATTCGTCCGTAGCAGACGGCAATATGGAAAGATTCACTTTAATACTAGTCCGCGCGTATTTTGAGCAACTGAGGTGTCTAGACATGAGCGAGCCGTTCACCTAACTGCCCGAAGTGCCGTTCTGCCACCACCAGCGCAGACGCTCTCCCAACCTTTTTTTCGTAAGTAGCTTGATTGTTATATAATGAAAACATACCTATAAGCAAGTGTAAAATTTCAAACGCTTAAAATATTTTGAAAATTTAGGTCAAAGAAGTGGGTCGATAACACGAGATAGGAGCTTTTATCGAATCAACCTGTGACTTCGTTTGCCGAGAAAAATATTCCAAAGACGGCTACTTTATCAGTGCGCTCGGCCTCGGTCGCCCAATTGCATTATTTAATTTTAGCGCTTGTTTGCGAAGCGTCGTTTCATCCTACAGTTTTTGGCCTCTGAATATCTCGACATACTCGATACACGGCAGGAGAAGCCGGAGGGAATATGAAGCTCGCATAAATAAAAAAGCACGTACCATTATTGTGCAGCTTGCAATGACGGTATGCGATATTCCAGGATAGTATATAATGAAAATCATTTATTGGATATCATTATTAAAAGAATCTAGAGAATTTTATTTTATTAAGAAATACTATAGAAGAAAATACATTTCATCTGACATCTATCAACGAAGTCATGTAAATCTTTAGTATATACTCGGTGTATAAAACTAAAATTATTTTCTTGGAAAATAATAATGAATTACCGTGAAGTTTTGTTTATGAGAGTAAACATCTCGAAAATATAAATTTCTCAAAATTATACGACGAACATTAACGAAATTAACGAAGTTAATGTTATGGTAAATTATTCATTACAATGCAAAAACATTTTACAGCTCGATAACTCTTACATTGCTATTATATTATATATTCAGTAAATATTTCACTAAAAAAAGAAGCCCAAAAAAGCCAAAAAAAAGTAATATTTGAGACTCCAATTTCTTCACCAGTTACAAATACTGCACTCTATAATTAAACATTATACTTTTAGATCGACCGGAGCCTTTTCAATTTAACCTGTCAATAAATGTAACCATGGAGGTATTTTGAGCACGTTGCAATTGCCAGGTCGAAATAATAAATATGTCCATTGCGTGAAGTTTCTCTAGGCACTTCCGTTGCTCGATCTCTCTCTCTCTCTCTCTCTCTATCTCTCTCTTGCTCGCATCATGCCCGAACAATTCTCTTGATGCGGTGTATATATGTATACATGAGCGCTAGAGCGCCCCGTGGCCGCAGCACAATAACAATTATGTGGAACCCCTGTGCGCAGGTCGTGGTGGCCTTCCAACAATCAATTACAGCCCCTGGATTCGTGTGCAAGAAAGAGAGGGGGAGAGAATGCGCACCCTCGACTCTTCCAATATTTATCTAGCGAAATGAGAAAAAGCCCTCAAGTGCGGCTGCACTGGGTCACTGGTCCATCGCCCCCTCTCTTCCGCGCTCCTAGTACCGGCCGAGAAAGTCGTCGACAATACATACACACCTACACCTGCGTATATACGTGTACAGGTATGTCCATTGTTCGAGGGAGAGTACGACGCGCATTTCCATAATTCAAGGCGCCGCGAATTTTCGGGCTGCACGCGAACAACAATGCAGCAGCGCGCGGCCCAAGTCCCGCATAATCCGGGCCATTGTCGTCCTGCGGCCAGCGCGACATTGTATTGACGTTTAAGTTGCTGCGCACCCGCCGCCGTCCTCGACGTCGCCGTTGTATCTATGTACGTGAGGGGGGCACCGCGAGGCGCTGCAGCAGCTTCGCCGTCCATTCACCGGGTGCGCGCACCCCTGTGTCCTCGGAGCACTCGGGCAGAAAGAATGTGTGTTTTTCTATATACTAAAGTGTTTTTTTTTTAACTATAAATTTTTCGATGTTAAGTGGGGCAGGAGCTTGAGCGGCAGTTTTGATGGGTAAAAATTGTTTTGAGGATCTCTGTCATGATTTTTTCGGAAATTGTAGAGAACGGGACAGTTGGCTTTCACCCGCACTTGATCCACTGGTCTTTGAGAGCGTGAGAAAAATGTCGCGGTGAGCTTTTCGCTCGTTTTACAAACAGCAATCGCCTTTTTACTCTAACCTATTGGAGAGGCCGAGAGGAGGAAAGAGAGGGAGAGAAACGAGGGCTGGCCGTTTTGTTTGAGTTCGAAAATCGGTAAATGGAACGAACGAAAGCTTACAAGTGCGCCCAATCGAGCGCAAAGCGCTTCCCACGGCGCACGCGCGATTTCGCTTTTCTCTAGTTTTCTCTTTTCAATTAATGAATGAAATCGGTGGCTTCCACTTTTTTCAATTGCTCGATTTTCCGCTTTTTCACCTGTTGTTTTTTTTTCTTTTTATTTTCGCTTGCGCGCGTAGCCGCGTTGTATTTTCGACAGAAGCGAGATTTTATTCCAGTTCGAATGCGGCGGCCCCCGTTGCTCTCTTTTCAAAGTGCGATCTTTTAAAAATACAGCATAACACAATTCTCAAGGATACTTTAACAGTTTCACGAATATGACATCTTTTGAATTCCGTGAAAATGCCGTGGGTGGGGTGCTGCGAATCCGTTTTACTAGGAAGAACTGATATTTTTCACAACAAAGCAAAGTAAAAGCAGTTAATCATCCTATAAATGTACGTGTTCATATTATGACTGTCAAAGATATGAATCACATATTATGGCAAAATACAAACAGTGTAACAAACAACGAATAGATAAAATTAGAAGACATAATATTGTGTTAATCAAACATCACTGTGTGCAAATATATAATGTTATATCTTCAAAGTTGTAACCTCTCTGTATAAAAACTTTAATATACTAGATGATCACACCTTTTCTATTATAGCGAAGAAGTATGTATAAGATTTAAAGCTTAAAAAAAATAAAAGCATATTTGCGTTTTATAAAGATTAAATGCATGTAAACACGTATTTATATCCAGAAAATGGCTTGTTTGTTCATATGGAACAAAACAATTATTCAATTTCATGTTTTTGTACAAATATTCCTTAAAAAAAATTGGTATAAATTTTATTAAAAACAAATACGGAAGAGCAAGAATGAAAAATTACTTTTACAAGATTAAATTCCACATACACGTATTGAAATAACTCTGAATTCAGTACTAAATGTTTTATATTTGAAAATCTCAGAGGCACGAATCAGTTACGTTGGAATAGAAATAAAAAAAAAAACAACAGACGATGAAATTCAAGCAATAAAATGTATCGGGGATTAGTGTGTAAACGAATCGAGTGGCGGTTTGGGGCCGCAAATCCCTGGTCGACCGTTACACCCTCGCGTAGGCGTGTTTTACGAAACCAGTAATCGCGTCAGGCGAGTCAAGTGTACAGTATAATGGGATCCATCGGGTCGGTTTGACAGCGCGCGCCACACTTCCATTGAATCTTCTCGCTATCTTTCCCTCCCATTGCCTCCTACACGCGTGCTTTTATTACAGGCCATTAATTCTGCTTTCAGATTGCTTTTAACACGGAAATGCAATCGATATATATTATTATTTTAGACATACAAAGCATGTTAGCGGAAAAATGAAAAGTTTGTAATATTGCCCTAAATCATCAATGATGATGCTGAAATTCCACACTAATATATTCGAATTTTGTAGGAAAATTCTCGCACGCTCGATCGTTAATTTAATTACCCAATAAATTAAAGTGATTGATTGATGAGATACGCGAGCAACGCGGAAACTCATTAGAGCGGATAGGTTCAGCAGAGCCCTACAACATTATTAAATAATCTATGTTTACATACGAAACCTAACAGATGAAATTAGCCTCTGATCTTTAAAATTTTCTGAGAAATAAAAAATAAATTCACTCGCACCAGCTTCATTTAAGAAAATAATAATAATAATAATAATACTCGCACACAGGTACGAAAACTCGTGGGAAAATAATCAACACTGTCGGTCGAAATCCCAAAGCACGAGAGTATACAAACGAACTTTGTATATATACACGCAACAACGCTTCTCTCTCGCAGCGACTTAGGAAAGTTGGCCCGTCGGCCTTGGGTCTTGAGTCTACATGCGCGAGAAAAGCTCAGTAGGTCGAGAGCGGCAGCAGCGGCCAATCCCAAAGGGAAGCTGGCCCGCGTGCAGCGCGTCATCGTCGGTTTACCGACCCTCTCCCCCTCAACGCGGCGTGCCGCCAATACATGCATCATACATGTCGATCGGCCTATTTGAATTTCCGCTTCATCACTAATGCAACTGGGCCGTGAGCGATTTTAAAGAGGGCGTGGCATATATCCCGTCGGAAGCTGCTGCTCGTACAGGGGAGAAAGTGCAATGAGGGAGTTAAAATGAGCCGGCGGTATTCCGCGAGAGCTGCCGCTGGCACAAAGCTCATTTGTTGAGCGCACTATAATTTCGACCGCGTTGTACCGAGAGAGAGTAGCGGCCGACAGGCTGATTGCTCGGAAATCGCTAATTGCCCTTGATGAGATTAGGAGCCCTCGCCATGTGCAGCCGTTGCCATGTTGAAGCGAGCGGTTTTATTTGTCTCTGCCAGTGTTGTTGATCGGCCGGCTTTATTAAATGCCGCTCCGATACACAGCGCGCAGTTTCGAAATGCGGCTCGGCGCAAAATCAGTAGTATATGTCGAGGTATAGGCAGACGCGATGTACATGACTTTTAAAATCTACATAATATACCCGCAGTTTCGATAAGCGAACAAGAGGCTGAAAGCCATCTTCAGACTAACAAACAGCTCGAGGTTGTAGCGAACCACTTAGAAACGCCGTGGAAATAGGAAACGGAAGCAGTGAGGCGGCGGCAACGCGGCAGCAATAATCAAAACGTTCGCTCTAGTAGTGTCTGCTTCCGGACGAAAAAGGGAAGAGCAAAGGCCCGGGGATAGAAAAGGCTCAAAAGAACACACAAAGTTCCGGAAGCACAGAGCCCGCCTCTTCGACTATCACGTTTCTCTCCTCTCCCTCGACCTTCGAAGACTCGCTCGCTCTCTTCCTCTCGTCTCCCCGCACCTTCTCTCCTTCCCTCTTTTCCGCCTCGATAACGGCTTACCTGCAGGCCCTACGAAAATTGCCAGCAAATCCCCGACCGCTGTTCGTGCTTTTGCGCCTGGGGCGCCAGTATATATAGAGGGAAAGCGAGTAGACGACGCGGGCCGGAAGGTAAACGCGCGCGCTTTTTTCGCCCTCTCCTCCCTTCCGAGCCGAGGCAAGGCCAAGTCTCTCTTTCGACCGCATCAACCTGCCCCCCGCGGACCGCGAATTCGTTTTCGCTCGAGAGCGTCCGCTCGCCGCAGAGCGCGCTTTCTATTTTTTCTCTCGAAGCCGCGGGAGTTTCAGAAGACGACCCTAAATTCACTCTTTTTCTTAATTATTCAGGCTAGTTAATTAACGTCCTTCCGCTGGGCCGATCATGCTCTCTCTCCGAGTAAAATCCGAGTCAAGCGACTTACTTGGGCCGACGACCAGCGGGCAGGACTATACATATATAGCTCAACAAGTTGGGAGCACGCGCGAGAAAATTATTTCGTCAGAGGGTTCTCTTTCTCTACGGTTGAATAAGGAAGATTAATCACTGTTCTCACAGCATAATCATAGGCTTGGCTGAGCAATTTTTCCCGCCACGGCTCTCCCTTACCTCGAGCGGAAGCGAGCCTGCAGCTGCTTCTTCTGCATTTGCGTTACATAATCCTGCTACATTTTTAGATTTTATCAACAGTAATTTTTTATTTCAACAACTATTATGGTATTATTGTACCAGAGTTAATATCTCTGGCTTATTGCAAAAATCAGTAATTTTTTACAGAAGAGTCCATGACGCCGCTAGAGAGATACGAGATTATAACTTAAACGCGCCCGTACAACGACATTATTCTGCCTGTATTAGCTGTAACCGAGAAAGCTCGCTCCTCTCGCGTGACCTAATTAATTTACGATTAAGCCTCCGATGACACGATTAATCGCCTGACACCTGATTAATCGAGCCGAACGTCTTTAATCAGCAGTCAAATTAGCTAAAGCCATTAGACGTCAGCGAAATTTTTATACTTTTCAACAATTCAAAGTATCTTCAGTCCCTCAAAATGCTCTGAAAAGGCAACTCCATTACCAGGTTTTCTAATAATTACGACGAGGGAACATATTTCGCTTAATTTGAAGCCTTTTCTTTTAGAACCATTTCAGGTGGCTCCGGCGTTCTTTATACATACACATATTATAATTTAAGAAACAATATAGTATATGAAAAAGGATTCTTGAAGTAAAAAAAGAAATTTTTTTTCAGAGAAATTTTAATATCGTCAAAGAAGATATCGCCAATTGAAAAAAAAATCCACAAAACCGATAAATATTTTTCATTTTTCATCCGATTTTAATTTGCAATGTCTCATTTTATTGTTTCTATAATTTCATGTGGTGTTACCGAAACGAAAATTGAAAAATTTTCGTAACCTGCAAAGATACCTCCGCTTGTTTATAGGTTCGTGTATGCTTTTTAGAGAGTTGAGTTAAGCAAATAGTTGTATCTGCAGGTTTTAAAAATTTTTAAATTTTCATATCGATAACACTGTCTGAAATTGTACAATGAACAAAATGAGACCTTGCAAATTAAAATCGGATGAAAAATGAAAAAGGTTTATCGGTATTGTTGATTTTTTTTTTTCAATTACCGATACCTTTTTTAACAATATTCAAATTTCTAGAAAAAAAAATTTTTTTGTTACTTCAAGAACCCATCTTTCAGATTATATTGTTTCTTAAATTATAATTAAAATGATTACTTATGTCGACTGTAATTTACATTCACTGATAAGAATTTTTCCATCGGTCTTACAGTCTATATTCTTAAATTATAACATGTGAAGTAAGCATCGTAAAAAATTGTTATATTTATACAAAGAACACCGGATCCACCTTTTAAGATGACTGAAAGATTAGATTGCAGGCCGGCGGCAGAGCGGTTATTAAATGATTTGCCGGAGGGCGCGAATATACGTCCGTGGAAAAAAAATCGCTGGCGATGATAAGGTAGGTAGGCGCGTCGGCGTGGAGCTTTAAAAGCGTTGAACGAGGAGTGAGTGAGAGAGAGAGAGTGAGTGAGGGAGAGAGAGAGAGAGAGAGAGAGAGATGAGGGATCCGCGGCAGGAGTGACGAGAGCCCGCGAGAACTTAAAGCGCGATTAAAGTACTCGGCGAGGTGTGCGCGCAGGCAGAACGATGAGGAGGAGGTGGGGGCCACGAAAGGGTCAAGCGGCACTTGTAAAAGGCTTGTGCCAGTTCTGCTCTCTCGAGTGCTGACTTCGTTGGAACGTTGATCGACGCGCGCGCGTTACATTTTCGCCCATCGCTCCTCATTTCCCCCAAAAAATTAACGCGATAAAATTTAGATCGACGCCTTTAACGAGCTAACGCGCGTTCTGCAGTTGGACAAGTCTCGCGTTTTGCACGAGTAGTGCTGACAGTGGTAAAAACGGTACTTTATTGGTCTGAGCCGAGGATTAATAATGTAGATCTATATGAGTGCAAAGGAGAGTTCTAATTGGGAGATTTAAGGCTGAATTATGATTTCATTTCCGTGAAATTAATTTGAATTCGTATTTTATGAAAGGTCAAGAGAACGTAAGTGCCAAGTATTTTACAATCAACAGGAATGATTGAAATTTTATATTAGTTTGTAGGAAACTTTCCTACAGTCGTTTACGACTGTACACAAACAAAGACGCAAATGTATACAAATAGCTGTTGACCAAGTGTATGTTCGTGTGTGCGACGATTGGCAAATCACGGCATAGTGAGAGTTTGTGCGTGCGACAGAAGGCTACGAGGAGGCCTCGTGAAAAGAAGCTCCTACTGCCAAGTCGCTCATACGGCAAGCGATACTTCTGCGTTAAGTCTGCTGCCTCAGTCCGAAGGGGCTAAGTTTAACTACTATTGTGCGTGATCCATTGATTAATGGTTTAAAACGGTGTAGCCGTTGGTGAGGGAGCCAGAAATAGGAAATTGCAAAATCCGAGGTTTAGTTGGAGCTTGGAGGATCCTCCTAGCCGAACGGAGTATTGCTACCTTATACGAATATCAGCTCCAGACCATAAAGACACAGCAAAACCTCAACACGCCAACGCGACATATTTGACTTGACGGTGACGACCATCCGACGGACCGTGACAGCGGCCAGTTCTATTGTTTGATTGCGAGAGATATAGCGGTTAATATTTGTGTATTTTTCTTTTAATTAATTTATGTGTGAAAGCGCAAGTGAGGTGTGTGTTAACCGATTAATTTAATTATAATTTCGTATACACAATCTCTTTTAGTAAACTCATTTTTAAATAATGCATCTCGTGTTATATCAATATCCTCTTCGTGTATTACATTTTATATTGGTAAAAAAAAGACAGAGAGAGAGAGAGAGAAAAGGGGAAAGGGACTCTGGAAATCCTACAAGTTTTATATTTAAATGAGCCACTAGTTCAGGCTATCATTCTTTTAAGAATAGAAAAGATATTTTTTTACTGATACTATTAAATTAAAAAATTTCAAATAGTGTTGATTGGAAGCGGATAACCACCATTTATTACCTTATTGCCTCTTTTATCTTCCGAGAAAATAATTTTAATATCTCTCCAAATTTTTATATAAGTTGAAATTCCGCTGAGAATTGAAAAAATATATATAACTCTCAACAGAGTTAATAATTGTATTTTGAATCATATGTTCATTCGAGCACAATACACTGATAAATTCAGTAACAATGTTGACAAAGAATCGCCGAAACTTTTATTAAAAGCGCAGAGATAAGAGAAAAGCGAAAAATTCTTTGTGATGGGTCACGTGATATGGGCGGCAATTAAGTTTTTTTATCACAGAAAATGGCGACGTACAAAGTTCTTTTTTTTTTGGGGGGGGAGGGAGTGAGCACTAATTTGAGATGGCTAACGAAGCAATCGATAAAATTCAATTGTCGCGAAGCGAGGAGGAGGCGGCACAGTTTAATTAAAGAAGGAAATGACCTGGTTTCGCAACAAACAATTTCACGAGCACATCTTCTGTACACTATCTCGAGAGTCTGCGGAGAAAGAGAGGGGGGGGGAGAGGCGCGATCTGATAGTAGTTTAGCTAACGGTGGGAGGAGGAAGGAGAGGAAGCGTTTGGCGAAGGAAAACGGTAAACGTTAAGCGGCACTTCGACTCCCGCAAGTGATCATAGACTGCGAAGCAGGAGGTCAAGGGGCGCTTATCCCAGTTTAAGTGCAATCTGGTGCATCGAGAGTCTTTCCCGCGCGCGTGCGCGCTCTACCTCTGACCGAGAGGGAGAGAAAGAGAGAGCATGCGCAAGCGCCGCACTGGAGCCCGGGGCTGATTCTGTCATTGAGTCGTTAAATCGTATTTTCGAATCGTGCCCCCCCCCTCTCGTCAGAGCAGTCTATTCTCGATTACCCTTACATCCTCCTATCAATCGAAGGTTTATCCATTCGAAAATGCGTACATGTATTCTCGTGCCGAAATCCCGCGATTAATATTAACCTTAACGTTTACTTTAGTCGTACTTCAGGCGTATAATTGAAAATAAAAGTAATAATGTTAGCACGAAAGTGATTTCAGGTTATCAAATTAAGGGGGGAAAATTCAATTTTTTATTAAAAATGTTTTATCGGAAAAATCGAATCAGAATCTATTATTGAAAAACAGCAGGCTAGCTTTAGTAATTGTAGAGTAGATTTATTATTTACAGCTTTAAATACCGTAAAATCGATTTATTCGGAAGCACTGGCACGATTTTATTTAAATTTAATTGAATGCCAACACGAAGGTAAAAATCCTTTCTTTAAAAATTCATTTTCCAGTTTGAAAATAACGAAAAGAAATATCTTGCTTCTACCACCGATTTAGACCTGAACTTGTTATTTCAAAAGTTTTGCTTCACCTCTAACAGCTTGATTGACACGTTTTATTGGTCATCCTTTCGAAAAAGAGACAGATAGAGAGCCGGCTATTTTCTCATCTCGGAAAATAAATCGCATTTCTCATAAAATAACAGTAGTGTTTTCGCTATACACTATACGTGAGTGCACCACCAACTCCGTTTTCAACACGCAAACATAGTAAGGGCAAAAAATTCAATTACCATTTAACGTCTCGCAGTCTAGCAGCAGCAGTGCAGCAACAGTAACGAGAGAGAGAGAGAGATACGGAGGAGAAAAAAGAAGCATAATGCCGCGACGTTAGCGCAGCGCGTGTCCGGTTCTCTTTCTCTCTCGCTGTCCTTCTCGTTAAAAAGCAAAGGAAGGAGACGCAGCTAATCCAAATTTTTTACCCTTCCGCGCAATCGTCTTTTTTCCATCCCCTTTCCTCTCTCGCGTCGGTTGTTGCCGTGCGCGCGTTGTCCCCGCCTGCGTCACTCACGCCCTTGCCGTTCAATTTCTCTCGCTCTCGCACTCTCCCCGGCGTTATACGGCGCGCGCCACACCTTTAATTCGCTACTTTTCCGTGACAAATGCCATTCTCCGGGCTACGTGCATCGAATATCTCCTCTCCCCTCGAGTCATTTGCAGAAGCGAAGCCCGCGCGAATTAATGTCTGCGACTCGTTTCATCCTCTGTCACGCGCTTTTTCTCTCTGCCTCTTCCTCGCACGACATATAGTTTGCGCTGCTGCCCTTTGCCCGCCGCTGCTACCACCTGAGAGCTCAAAAATATGCGTATAAAGGTGAGACGGTTAAGTTATACGAGCTGCTGGCGCTGCTGGCGATGAGCTGTTATACCCGCAGGCCGGTCTCGGAAAACAGAGCGCGCAGCGTCATTCTCTCGCGTGCGCGGCCGGGTGGGCGGCGATACGTGCGCCGCACTTTGAATTTTGGACAAAGTTTAATGCGCACACACGCGCAAAACCAGAATAAAATGCGACGGCCTCTCGAGGTATATTGTACGACGTAGGTAGCAGCAACCCAAATGGCGACGTACTTCCGGATCTTATGGAAATTTTATGCTAAAACTTATGGGCCACCTGACATGATATTACTTTGCCGTATAATTACGTCCTTCCTTTTCAACATAGTTTTTTGCAGCATAATTATATATCTTTAGCTCTAGAAATATTTGTAACGATGAGTTTTGTATAAAAAAGTATACGCAGAGCCTCTGATTTGTCAACACAGCTCTTTAGCTCACTCGCGTCGCAAGATTCCTTGTGATTTTTGCTTTGAAGTGCACGTCGTGAAAACAAAAGGTGGCGGCGTATTGTGCGAAAAGCTGAAATCGAGCGTGGAAGCACGACGCGCCGAGGTGCAAAGGAAAATTTATTTTTCAACCACCCGGCCACGCGCGCGTCGCCGCGGAAGCGCCATTGCCACTTTCTCCCTCTCTTTCTTTTTTCTCTCATACCCTCCCGCCGCCGCCGCCGCCGCCGCCGGCCTTTTTATTTTAACGTGTGCGGGCGAAAACAATATAACGGTGCGCGGTATGCGCGCACGCAAGAACCATGAGAGTGGATTTCCAGCCTCATTTGTATCCTCGTTTAGCTACAAGAGTTCATTCGCCTCTCTCTCCGCATTTGCATTAAGCAAGGTCTGTGAGAAGCTCCTGCGTATACCTAGGGGTTGTCCCGATTTAACGGCCTGAGCTTTAGCCTCATCCTCTCGAAGCTTATTAAAGATTCGTTGTCGACTGAAATTGGATTGCTGAATGCTCGCCCCTGTGTGCCCGTCCCTTTTTAAGCTCGAGTGCGTACACGCACCCGCGAGCCTCGGCCGGAAAGAGTGACCGGCTCACGCGCGAGAAAGGGACTACTGATGTCGCCATAATTAACTGTTATGTTTGTTATCTGCCCCCGATGAAACGCACTTATATTTTTGAGAGGTTAATCGATGATTAGGGGAGCTGCTGTGTGCATGAAATCAAATTTTACTGTTTATCGCTAACACCCACAGGTGTATATATGAGTAAATCCGCCAAACTATCACACTTTTTGTGTCACTAAACTGGCAAAAATTTTTTTTGGGAGCACACCTTTGGTACACGTTTTTTCTTAATCTGTGTACCTCATACTACACGAGATCACAGTTGAACAAGCGAAA